>JABFOV010000667.1:0-33811 GCA_022817685.1 Aradophagus sp. ZL-2020
TTAGCAAGTGGTGATGAGAGTGTGGTAGCTGTAGATACGACGAATGAAGATGGAAGGAGAGAAATGGAATGAGAGGATCATCAGTCTAACTTTACGTAGACAGGACGGGTGTGGGTCTGTTGTATTATAATTTTTTGTGTCGGCAGGCACAGGGGTGTATAAAGGGCATGTCCGAAGTGTGAGGGATAGGGGGGTTTTTTTGAGGGGGAGGTATTTTTTTTTTATTTTTTTTAGTGAATGATTTTTTTAGTTTTTTTTTTTTTTTTTTTTTTTTTTTTTTTTTTAATGCTATTATTTTTGAATGAATAATCTTTGACATAAAACAAAACGCATTTTAAACATAGCCATAAATAATTCAAAATTGCCTATTTCACAATGCGATTGTTCTTGCGAACCTTTAAAATTCAAACAGAAAAAAAAAAAAAAAGATAAAACATTTGAAACAATGTTAGACGTTTACCTACTTATCTAATGATTGTATTTTAATAAACGAACATGAGAATGAATTCAAAGAAGCGTATTATTATTTGTAAGAAGCACAATACGTAGCGTAGTTATAACTGACAATAAGCTAAAATACCTTTCCATCTTGTACTCTTGTTCTGTTTCGACTCAGCAAACGGCATCGAAGCTGAATACACGCCACAAAAGCATTACGAAGAAGGCTTTTCAACGTTTACATGTAAGTACTATATCTCATATTTTTATGAAGAAGTATAAGGTCAGACACGAAGCCGACCGTATTTTTTAACGAGGACTTGAAAACGTCCAGTTGTTATTATTTGATTGTTGATATTCAGAGACTTGTTAGACGTCTAGCAAATTGTCTTCTTCTACTCAAAACAATTGTACTGAATATACTTATTTAAATGACAGTAATATTTCATATTAAATATCTCCCATGTAATAAATATGAAAAAGAAGTAACAATATAATTATATTTAATTATGTCAATTCTACCTCTATTCATCTAAAATGATACAGATTTTATAACAAGCACAATGAATAAACAATCTTCCGATCAATTAAATTTTTTTTGTCATCGCACGTTCGTAATAAACTATTTCACGCGGAACCAATTCTATTTTGCCCGTGAATAATTTGTCGTGCAATGCTAGAACAACTATACAGATATCGAAATGAACTTCACGTTCCGCTTCATAACTGATCCCAGTTATAATAAATATCTTGTATGGTATTAACGTCATGAAGATGCTTGGTATTCGACAGCCAAACGAAACTTTACCAACTTTATGGCAATCTCACTCCTTTTTTTCTACCTTATTATACCTTATTTTATTGCATCGTCTTTTCTTTCACCGTTTAAAACGTTAACTTTTATCGTTTCAGCCAATCTAATGCAATATTCATCTTTACAATTTCTGTTGAAGACTTGTAAGTCGATGTTCGACTTCTTTAACAATAATTCTTTTCTTATTGTTCAACATCTAGTATTTGCCTTTTTCCGTATTAATTAAATTTTCTTAACTTTTATACGTTTTTTAAAGTCTTTTTTCATAACCTCCAGATTTCAGTACAACTTTGATGACTTCACTTCAATTTTTAATAAAAAAAACTCCTATAACATCTTCAAGTTTTTCACGTTCATCTGTAAACCCTAAATAACATTCCACGACACCGTCATAGAAATTGTTAAACCGACAATGATCAAACCAAGCTTTATTACGATCATCGACAATTTCACTATCATTATTATAATCACTGTATATTATGATTATTTCAGTGTGGGAACCATTTCACCGAAAAGTGAAAAATACGTTACACGTATCGGTAGAAAATAGCTTCATAATTGTAACCTTCTATGCTATCATTTGAAACCGCGTGCAATATTGATCACGAAATCGACAATCGCTATAAAATGAAGACGAGGAAATCATTCTCCCGCAATCGAGTCAATTTCACATTAAACGAAAGGTCCGAGCAAAAATAAATATCGCTGAAAACCGGTGCAGAAATACCATTGCAATCGCGCGCATTTTCGTTAACCTTGTCGCGAAAAGTCCGTCGATCGGAACGCGTTGGGAGGAGGAAAATGAGGACAATAATGACGACTAAACAATGGCGAAGCTCGTGCAACCGTGGCCTTTGTTCCGCGGCAATTGACAATTTGGCTTTTCGGTATCGCAGAAAATCGCGCAAATTCGGCACGCAAGAGCGCCCGGCGGTATTAATGACGCGTTGTTGCGTCGCCGCTCGTGCATGCGCCGGCTCGTTTCGTTACGCCGGCGGGACGCCAAAGAGCGCACTGGCGAAGCGCGCTGGGCCGCGTGGGTGCCTCCGCCGAATAACGCGCGTCGAGCCCCGACCCGAATTTCAATTGGCGATCCGTTAGCCGCGAAACACATTTCCGAACTTCGCCTCGGCGCTTCTCAAGCTCGCCGGCCCAGCCGCGGTAAACAAACGATCAAGTTGCTTGGCGTACGCACACGAGCGCAATGTGAGAAAAAAAGGATCATTGTTGAGATTTTGCATAAATTTCGTGCCGAGTCCAGGAAACGGCTGGGTATAAATTACTGTGTTTACGGCGAATCGCGAAACGGTTCACTGAAAGGGGGGAAATTATATGATGACTCGCATTGAAAAAACTTGAAGAGCAAAAGTTGGCATACTTTTTCGACGAGCAGTTTATTAGCGAGGATGTCAGAGTTTGACGAAAATGGGCACGAGATGTAGAGGGAAAAAATGGTTAAAAACCATTATCATATCATAACCATTATCATATCATATATATCCATATCTCCATATTAATATTATAAGAAAACTGACAAATTATATTAGTATTATAAAATTTACATGTACATTTATTGATCAATTAAAACAAGCAAACTCGTGTTGGTAAATTCAATCGAATGCAAAAGTATATTTAATTTAATTTTTGTTTACTTATAAATATTGGAAACTTTAAGTCCGTTGAATACATTTTATGAAAATTAAATTAAAAACTGTAAACGAAACATTTTAAACTGTGTTGTTAATTTGTAAATATACCGAGCAAAAAGTAATATATCTTATCTTGTGACAGCAGAAAGTAAAATATTAATCTAAAAATTTTGAATTAAAGTGTAAAGTTATTAACCCGACAGTCATTGATGTTGAGCCAAGATTTTTAGATGTTGTTTCAAATGTGAAAAATGGGTTGACATTTTAGGGTTGATACTATTTTAGCATAGATATAAATGTTGTTGATAGACCATTTTTCTTTTGTCTTCTTTCACATTCTGATATTTATTAATATAATTTACACTATTTTTTCTTAATATAAATTTATAATGTGAATACAGAAATAAACTTACTAACCGATATCAAAGATCAATACGTAAAAAAAAAAGAAGAATTCAAATAATATTTGTAATTCAAGATATTATCTCAAAATACTGTTTGTTAAATTGTTTTGAATAAGACCCTTGCTTTTTCCATGTATTCTCAGTTTTCCGATAAACTTACCACTTTACAAAAAACCATTTCGCGTATGAATGCAGTCGTTAAATTTTTCTGTTATAGTATTGACCACGCACATTGCCGTAAATATGAAATGCATTCGCTTCTAATTTGTTACGCGACACTGAAACCATCGCCAAGCGACTTCAACTTTAAAATTGATTTTAACAGAAACAAAAAACCTGTAACGCGACTTCTGGTTTGTAAGAAATTATTAAACCTGAAAGAAAGTAACTTTTCATAAAAGCAAATCCTATCTGTCTTGGATACAACTTTTATTACCTCGGGGAAGAATCTGCTTTGGCTCTACGATTCTTGCAAGTTTCGTAAATTACAGATCAATATTGCACGCGCCGCTGGAACGCACTTATTACTAACCTCGTTGAAAAAGCTCTCGTCTTCTGTCGATCGAAAGTCAGCCTATAAAACATTTATATCCCAATGTTTTTCTAATGGTATATCTATTTCTTTAATAAGCCTCGAGCGTCGATAGATTTTCTCATTGGCCGATAATATCGCGCATTTCGTATCTCCAAACTTGTGTCATTAATTCAATAGCGAGATCGGAGTTTCTAATAATAGCGATTATCTCGCACCATTATACCCAGCCATGCACAGGCCCTATTTTCCCAACAAGAATGCCATGATTGGATGACCGAATTTATTGCCGTCCCGGGCAAACTCTCACAGAATAGTCCTCCCATTGACAAACACGCACTTTTCATCGGCGACCCAAATTTCCTAACGTCGGCTCTGACGTTACCCGCCGAATATCTCACGCGTCGTCACCGACCTCAATGATCTTGACGTCACAATGAAATGCAAAAAGGCGCATCCATTCCGAGTGCCGTTACTTCCTTTTTCGTTAAAAAAAAAAAAAAAAAAAAAAGACACGGAGAAAAGCGCTTTTGTTGAACGATACTCATAATTCATTATACGTTTGACCTTATTTTATGCATTTACAAATGTGACTATGAGAAAGAATGATGTTAACTAATAAATTCACTAATTATCCAAGTAATTATTCAAATGAAATCCTACTATTGCTTGCAATAGTTGTTCATAAATGTTTCAATTATAACAATTTGAAACATTTTGATTAATTAATCATGCAAAACTATACTCATATTGTTATTCTTGTTTATACAAATGTTCTTATAACATTCGTAAAATACAATTATTCTATAACAATCGGAAAATAATGTAATGTAATTAAATTTTTGATGATTTCAAGTAATTAGGTCAAAAAGTTAAATACTTTGCAGGGCAAACAAAATGCCCTGACTATTCCAGGTTTTTCATATTTCATCGGTCATATTATATCGGTCATATTTCGTATTTCATATTATATCGGTCAGCCCGTTAATTCACTTTAACTTGGTTTTAATAACAAGAACAAAGGAGTTAAATTAGGAATGCATTTCCCGATAACGTAAAAAGCAGAGCAAGCTAAAGGAAAATTGCAATACAATTTTAATTGCACATAATAATAATAATGATTCCCGTTCTTGTTTAATAGTACCGCGGCAGAGCGTGTCTCGCAAATTGCACGTTTTCAACGAAATCTCAAAGTCACAGCAGCTCGCAGATAACGTAGAAATCTGCGACGGTATTCGTCAACCCTTAAAGTGAATCAGGGTCGAGATACGAATGCGAGCTCGTTAAGTCTCCGGTGTGGTTTGTTATTAGCGAGAGCGCGAGTGTGCGCGCATACACGGCAACGTTTTGTATAAAGGAATCGAAACCCGGGTAACCACCGGGCGAGATACAGCGCCGGCCGTTCCATTTGCTTTATTAGCACCCCGTGCGAGCGTCTGGCTTTTCCATCGTCTGCGAGTCAGACTGCTGAACTAACGCGGGCGTGAATTCGCTCGCGCGCGCCTTTCAGTAATTACAACCCTAATGAACGACGACTAGTTCTTTTTGTTTCTCTTTTGCTTAATTTCGGTTGTTATACATTATGCCATTCCGCAAGTGGTCAACGAATTATAAAAGTTGTTACATCACTCAGGATAATCGATAATCGACGCGTTTTCAAAGCTTTTATGTTACTACTAATGTCTTCGATGTGTTTCAAATGAATCCTCATATTCGTTCACTGAATAATCATTTATACACATTTTTGTAATTTCAACTGCGGTTTCGGAAAATCAATGACACGTGGCAAATTAAAATTTTGTAAAATTGTTTTAACAAAATTTTATAACTTTTATTGATCGTGGCTCGGTGTGACCAACATGTAAAAAAACTTTTGGTTAATAAAGGGAAATAATTACAAAAAAATGAAACATTAGGTGGAAGTCTGTTGTTGACGAGCTTATTTAAGGTCGAAACCGCTGACAAGCCGTTTTCGCGCAATGAAAATATACAAGCGTGGACCGTTATTTGCCGTTTCGTGACTTAAAAAAATGCTTTTTTCCCCACATTCGCCAGGATGTCCTTTTTTCGGGGAACTCAATAACGCACCGGCTTAATCGGGAAAAGCTTTTAGACTATCTTGGGGAAGAGAAATAACCAGGATGTTACTCTAAAAAATTAAAAAAGAAAAAACGTTCGCAGTGGCTCAGCGATAATAACAATAATAAAGAATAAATTTTTGAACGTCAACCTCTAGTCATTGTGCACTCATGAAAATGTTCCAAATAACTTCTGTTCTTTTAACACAAACCGTGTTAATTGAAAATGAAATTGAGAAAGTTAAATAATAAAAATTAGTACTAAATGTGCCGTTTTTATTATTTGATTTTCTCAATTCAAAGAAATAAATCTCTTTAAATTAACACGAGATTTCTCAAGGACTTTTGCAATCATCCCAGTTATGGCTGCAGAAATGTTTCATTTTTATAGGGAAAAAAAGAGGCATTGAAAAATCATTAACTTTACACGAAAATGTGTACACAAACGACATACAGTCTTATAATCTATTATCGAACGTATCATTGTATCGTAATTGCGAGAAATCTTTTTTCTCATGCAAATCAACACAATGGAAAGAAAAGAGAAACAAAAACCGACCCTAAAAAGTCGCTCGTTCCACGTAATAACGATGTGCATTTTCACAGTTACATTGTCTGGCCGACGGTAACCTGGTCGTGCGTTGTACAATACGTACATATTACGCAAATACGCGACACGTACTTTGGATTTTTTGCTGACGAAAAAGCTAACGAATAATTCCGATGAAATTGCACGCTGCCGTCAAAATAATCCGTATTTCAATATAACGTGCGTCGATAGGTGGATAGCTGCCAAACCGTTGCCGAATCTTTGTCGCAAAATTACCGTATCAAGATCGGCCGGGCCTCTGGTATAATAAAAATAATCGCGATTATTGAAATGAACTCCAGTAATCGATAACTCAATGATATTGGGGAATTATTTTTGTCGAGTATACCTTCACCGCAATTTCAACTTTTGTAATAAAAATGCGAATTATTTAAACGGAATCCTTTCAGACGTTGCTCCGTTTAGGCTTGCAAATAAATATTACGAAAGTTCTTTTGCACGTTGGATTCCATATTGCATTATGTTTTGTGGTCTGGAATTCATTCTACCAGTTGCATATCTCAGAAACCGCGAGAATGCACAACGACAGAAAGATATAAAGGTATTATAAAGGCAAAGCGACGGCTCGTTTGTAACAGACCAGCAACGTCGAGGAAATCCCTCGAAAAGACGCTCTCGAAGACTCGCGATGTGCCGCGGAAAAATGTCAGCAAACAAGTAACCTTTTTGCTCGAGCGTTTCTTCTATTTACTATGTCGACCAATCAACGTACAGTGCACTATCAAGTAAAACAAATTACCGGAAACGTGTGTTTTTACGTTGAACGTTCATTCGATCGTCGCTGCAGAATGAGTATTTGAATCCATAACAAAGTCATTAATCGATACCTTTTTTTCTCTTAGTAATTTAGCTAGCAGCAATTGTAATTGCTGAATTGCACATTACGGTATAAAAATTAAATTTTCTTTCACAATAATAAAAACAATGAAGGTTATGATAATAATAATGACTGTTCGTTACCTGTTACAAGAGAAGGGATCCGCGTTAGGATCGTTTTTCGCCCTTCATATTAAGTAGTAGTAATATGTCAAACTTACCTACAACATAAAAAATAAATAATTCAATTAATATTTGCATAAAGATATATACACTGCAAAGATATTCAGAGCTAAATTTTCTAATTATTATTTATTGATGAAAAACTTAAAACTAAACAATAAAAACTATCAAGCATATTTTACTTGATATAACACATACAACGCAGAGAAACGCATTTACACTTATGTGCCAAGTGCCATAAAATCTTTTGACATAAACTTCATTTGATCGATCGTTAGTACAAAATACTTCCATTCTCATAATAATTAGTGCAATATTTTTTCAGTGGTCTGTTATAACCAACAAAAAAATACCGCCACAAAATAAACTTCAACCAAGAAACACTTGTCGCTATGTATACATATATTATGTCGCTCCTGTTAATTTCTTATACGACCAGTCGAGAAATCGGTTTTACATCTACTCATCACATTGATACAACGTTTCCTAAACCGTTCTACCTTTTTGCTCGCGCCTCTTACAGCGTGGACAATCCATTAGAGGGACCTAGACAGACTCGTAATTAACATCTTCGGGCGGAACGCCGCGACAATGCAAATACCTCTTACGTCAAAATGGTTATTCGACTACATTTCACAGCCGCCGACTTAACCGCCCAACGTCAGCCGAAAACTATACAATTAAATCACTCGACTGCTATTCCAGCGTTACTACCGAACCGTATTTCCATAATTTACAAAGTCTCCAATTTTAATCTTCTGTTCGTAACATTACCGCATTTCGTTCTTATTCTTCGTCTCAAATTAAATTGTATTCGTTAATATGCAATAATAGCAAGAAATTAAATTACAACTGGAAAACGTTATTCTTTCCAAATTCTTATATCTTTTTTACAAATCACTAGCGCATTTTTTCTCCATAACATCATTTCATAATAACAATAATCACTGTTTCATGCAATCAATCGAAATGTTAACCGATTGATAATATCCCCAAAAAGACTAACAAAATCACTGAATAAGAACGATAACTCTGGCCAATATCCATCAGCTTTAGTACCAATAACAAAACCTCAATACACGTTGCAACGACAAAACGATATATCTTCGGCTTCTGCCGATGAAGCAACGAGTTTGTTTCTCGCCATTTTTTATTCGTACACGATGTACTCGCGGATACACAATTTCCAAGTTCATATTACGCGCGATACATCATGTGGCAGCGCAGTCTGACGCCTTGGATGGGAAAAAAAGGCCGGTGTATGTACGCGCCGGCACTCGGCCGTGGCAGCGTCGGTGAATGCGTGCGTGTGACTGCAACATCCACTGGCGTGACCTCCAGACATGCAGCCGTACATTGATAATCAATGATTCATTGCCATTTCTTTCTGGACCCTCTCGCGATTCGCGACCTATTAATCGCGGAGTAAACACTCGTCGACTCCGACAGCTCTAGAGAGCGCTCTCGTAATAGTCAATATCAATAATTGATAATTGATTTCACCGAGTGGCAACTTCACCAGCAGATCAGTTTCAACTGCACACGATTCTGTTCAATCGAATTACTTCGGCTGAAATTGTCGTGAATGATTTAAATTACACGGAGTTGGGCAACTCGTGCGCATTAGGAGTGACACATTTATATTGAGATGATGGAAACTGTTGCGTCAACGTTGGTGATAATGCTAACTCAACATAGTTTCGATTGCTCGAAACATGAATTTGAAGCAACGAAACGATTGTTTGCTTAAGAACGCGCTTTTTCGAGAATATTTTAATATCATTTATCAAAGGAATACACATGTCAAGGAACTACTTGTCTCCTTTCATTTATGTACGTACTTATAAATATTATCAACTTGAAGCTCGTAACTATTTTGAGTTATACTTAGCATAACATGTTAAAGCAGTATAAATACATCAATATGAAAATATCAGTGGGAAAGTGAAAAATGTCTGGGCTGGACAGTGGCTCGACCCGGTACAGCGACAAATGGCCAGCATGTACACTCGTCGATCGCAACTGATATAATTAGCATCCGTAATTGATCGGACTGTCAACGCCCTGGATGCACGCGAATCGCCGATGGCCCGTTTGGGAGGCGAGCGGTGCTTCATGCATATGTACGCAGGCGGACCTGCGGCTGCTCTACAGGCCATTGTACAGCGGAGGCGGCGCGCAAACGAGCGCGACTTGTTACCAACGCCCGCGACGACAACGACCAGTTTGTGATTTGTTATGCTAGGCCTGATGAGAAAGGGTTGCCAACTTTGAGGCGCCGTCGGCGGCCCAAGGCACTGCATTATCAGTGGCATAATTAAGCGGTAATTCCTGTCGCGATGACGCTCTCTCGGGAGCTTTGCGTAGACTTGTCAGGATATTCCAAGTTTCATTAGCCGCTAATCAGTCTCTGCCTCGCGAGCGCCACCTGGCCGCAACGCCCACCGTGCTTCCTCAACTTTCATTTCGACGATTCGTTTTTCCTTCCAGATTTTTTTTTCTTTTTCAGATTGTAATTGCATCGTCCGAGATCGAGGGCATCGAATAACTGATCGATCAAAGAGATTGAGGTATTGGACGAAAGCAATACGTTCGAGACAAATGTTCGTCTGTCGTGACGATCGATGATATATTTAGAAAATGGGAAAGAAAAATTGTAGGTTGTGAAAGTGAAAAAGGGATGCAATAGTATTTATTTGTATTTGTATTAACATGTTCAGTAAAAATTTCAAAAATTTGTCAACAAATAAGATATTTCAAAAATCCGCGTGTATTTTAAACATGAAAATTTAAAATATTTTATTATTTTTAATAATGGGAGGTTATATGTGGAACAAAATATTGTTTTTAACATTTCGTAGATAATTTTCTACATCCTTTCACCGAATCGGGGTCGACTTGTATAAATACAATAAAAGGGCAGCAATTAACTGCCTTATAAATATAAAAATATCTGATTTTAATGAAAAATTATTTATAACAATTTATGTATTAATAAATCATCAAACGTTTCCAGAAAAATATATTATTTTTCAATAAGTGTTCTTAATCATAGGTTTTTATTATCGAACCTTTTGAAAGATTACATCACAACATTAGTATTTTAAGATGTATGTAATTTTAAAAGCCACTAAATCAGTCAAACCGTAAGACAATATTAATTTGAAACGCGTTATTTTCGGTGAGTTTTGAACAGTCCGACATCATTTGAATCAGAAATCATTTCGACAAATTTTCTTTTCACCAAGTCAAACGATGCCAGTCGTTTATTACTTTTAAATCTTTGTGGATTATTTTGTCTGTCAATGTATAAATATTAAAAGAGTTTAAAAGTACACTTAAATGCCTAAAATTATATTCGTGTGAAAATAATGATTTCAAACAGAAGGAAGTATTTGTAAATAAAAGTTTCAAGAAAAAAGAAGTATTTTAATTCATGTTATTAATAAAATCTCTTCAGCGTTTATAGACATAATTGACGTTACTAAATAATGCTCCGAATAAGTAACTCTGAAACCGTTTGAAATCAATTTAAGTAAATTTACTAGCTATTGAGAGATATCAATTAAAACTAAATGAAGTTTCTTTGAAGAAAATATATTGCTTTTCTTTATTAGTTTCACTCGTTCAACGATATTACTTCGATACCGCTCAAAAACGAGCTAATACTTTATCGTTAATTAAGAAGTTTAGTACTTTAATTGAAAAGTAATTGACTGAAGTATCTGGAAGACTTTCCTGCATCAGTTGCTTTGTAAAGACTAAAATAAAATCACAACTGTGACATCAATAAGAAATAGCAGATGCATCGCTTATAATACAAATAATAAATCATTATTTTATTTTAGATCAATCACTACATAAATATTATGTAAACAAACAAAAAAATAGTAATGAAATCGTAAAAAATGAGTGCTAATAAGCTAATTGACATTTTTTCCCCTTATCCTGATCTTAATTATTAACATGTTTATTATTTAATCAATTTCGAATCACAAACTTTTAATAAAAGTACCACCTGACATATTATATGATGAATATTTTTGGTAATTATAATACATCAGTCAGTCGATTATTGTTTCTTAATAATCAACGCGATTCCGAATCTATCATAAAAAAGTTGAAAAAAAAAATTAAAAAAAGTAGATTCAGGGTATTCTAATGTGAAATTTATGATACAATTCAAAATTAATTGTACTGCACGACTTGGTGAAAAGGTCGTGTGCAAAATGAGAAGTGGAAAAGGACCTTTTAAAAAAAAAAAAAAAAGACCGTTATATTAAGCGAAGACACAGAAAGTGAGTCACTATGGCGAAAGGCGAGAAAATGTGTGGATTTCAATTCTTTGTCTCTTTCCACTTCTATAAACAAAGGTACCGTTTTTTTTCGTTTTTTTTTTTTTCGGCGCAAAATTCGGTATTTGTGTTGGAGTACTTAAACTACAAATAATGCGCCGGCAGCAATGTACGATCGAACGTTTCGAAACTTAAATTAAAAGCAGGCGGCAATTCTCTTCTACTTATTTACCCATCTCTTTAACATATTTTAATCTATTTTTTTAGTTCTTTTTTTACATTTTATTCAACTTTTCTCTCAGTTTTATTTCAGCCTCAACTGCTGAATAATGTTATGTTGGAACGTTTATGAAATAACATGGATGTTTTATTATTAGAAGCTATCAGACTAATTATTGAGATATGCTATTTGATTAAACATTTGAGAGCGACACTCGAAACTAATTAATTTATTTAATTGATTCACACAAAATACCGATGAAGGACGTGAACTTTTCGCCTAATAGTCACGTAATTTGAATTGATGAATAGCTGATTTTGTAACAATGGTGTCAAGTGCATAAATGTATTACTAAAATTATTCAATTAATTTACTAATATAAATTGCTTTTCCTGAACCTGTCTTTTCTCAAGTTATTAATTAACATAAAAAAAGTAATAAAAATAATAATCTTAATGTATATTGTCAAAGCAGCTGTCTTGGTTCCTTGTTTAGAATCTTATTATTTGTACTATAAAAAAATTGAACCATCTCTGAAAAAAAATTAAAAGCAAAAAAAGTGCAAAGGTTACGAAAAAAAAAGGAAGAAGAAAGAAAGTCTAAAAGGGAACTAAGAGATAGAGGCAAAGAATTATGGAGCATGAAATACGATTTCAAGAAAGTAAGTACTAAAATGCAATGTCATAAACCTTCCAAGATGTAGTGGATATTGTTATTATTATCATGATGTATATAATACAACTTCACAATAAATGTCGCACGAAAAAACATCTATATTATCAAGCCTTTTATTTGCCTGAATGAAGAAAGAAATGCGTGACGAATATCCGTCGCGAGCGAAAGCTCGCTTTTGGAACAAGAGTATTGTTAATTAATGGAATGAAAATGTATTACGAGTGAGCGTGCATTTCGGAGACTCAATTAAAGTAGCGAACAAACAAAACCGCGAGATAAGACGAAGGCAAGGAAAAAAGAAAAGAGTAAAAAGGGAAAAAGGTGGCAGAGTAAAGAGCGTTCTGCGCCAAACGAGCAAAGTTTTTCAATTTTGCGCCAATTCACTGGCTCGTTGCTTTTTTAAATTGCAACCTAACTGCAGACGGATAATTTGTATAATTAGAATCATGAAAGGTCGCGTTTAAGACTTTTGAATCTCGTGATTATAGATGTAATAAAAGTGGAAGCCGAAAGAAAGAACATTGACGACACCGAACTGTAACTGAGAGTAAAACGAATTTGTAAGATTTCATTGTTTCCGAAATTAAATGTCTAATTTTATGTTTTAGTAATAATGACATGAAGTCCCTTTGACGTTGTTAAGATATTGTTTCAACTTTGTTAACATTGTTCAAAGTTGTTCAATTAGTTTATCAAAATCAGTTTAAATAATGTGCTTGTTAATTATTTGTAATTTATTTTTACTAAATTATGATTTTCATTATCACATAACACATTAAGTAAATTATGAAAACAGAACAAACTCATGAAATAAACATTCATGAATGATGTATAAAAATTCATACGATTCCACATTTTTATATTTTTCATGTAAAATGGTCACTTTGCCAATTGACACTTTTTAATAGAAGCAAAAATTTTGTTACATAAAGTCAAAAATTAATTTCGAGCATCCGTTAAAGTAATATAAATTTCGAAAGAGAAAAACGGGTAACATTTCGTGCGTGCCATTTTCGCGACATTGAAATTAAGGCACACAAAACAGCCGTCAAGTATGTCGCAATGTCTGACGCCGTAACAAAAATATGCCATCTGAACTTCACACTACTAATATATCTCGAATTCATACGAATTTAAAAAAAGACACACAAATTTTCGTATACGAAAATAAAAATTATACTATGATTCATAGTTCAATTTTTATAGTTTAATATCATTCAATATCTGTTTCGCCATTCAAAATGTTGATAAACCGATGGAATTAATAACATTAATTTAAATTTACTTCTAATCTATTACTTCAAATCTATTACTTCAAATCTCTTCTACTACCCTTGTTTGACCGTAATTCTATCAAAACGAAATGTTCATTTTTAAATTTATAATTCACTAAATCAGACATCAGTATCAATAACGCAACAAAAAACAGTTACAGTTTGAAGGCGTTCTCTCACACTAGACTTTTTTTTTCGTCAGGCAATTAAGCCTCACTATTTCAATCCACACGAACAAAATGCTATTATTATTGCGGCAAACGGCAGTGCGTGGTATTCGATTCCCAAGCTGTGCATTGTGATTCCGAGTTCCAAGGTGTCAAACTTCTTGACGTATGGATCTTGATCCCGAAGCGGCGCACTGTATCGCCGATGAGAACTCAGCGAATCAGGAAACGTACATAAACCCAGCTAAGAAAGTGACGCGCGAGGCTATTGTGCGTGATGTGAGGTATTTGAGAATTGTACGTTTGAAAAATAAAAGCCCGCGAATGCCAATTAAACGTTGAATTGAAAAGGGATTTAATAAACTTCCCGAATCATGAATTTCTTCATCGTTTGTTCTCTTCCGTTTACTATGCAGTAAAGTGTTACTAATAAAAGACAGTCTATTGAAATCTTACCAACAAACATTGTTTCGATAGATTTAAGTAAACTATTTAGTTATAATACTTTAAAAATAGTGAATTATTTGTGCAGAATAGTATTTAATTGAATTAAGTACGTTTTTATATCATAGCATCGAAAAGTTAAGAATGAATTCACAATATAAGCTTCACAATGCTTGATGTCATAAAAACAGACTACAACCTGCGCAATTATCAAGTCCTTTTGAAGATGACCATACCATTAATCCCTGTCTTCCCGGCTTTGCGAGCAACCAAGCGAATCGTCCATCGGAAACCCTTTAATCGGTTCAAGCTTCTCAGACTTATTCGATTACGATTATTTCTACTCGAATGCATCTAAGAGGCAATGCGTGTATATGATCTTATTACCGAAATTCCCCATGCATTATCCGCCAACGCACGATACATTTAATCATTAAATCGTTGATCCACCCAATCTCATTGTTTCCGTAGTTTGATCCAAACTTAAGAACCAACGGTACGAATTGTTTTAATCAAAGGGAATAGCAATCATGGAAGCAAATACAATAACCTTTATGAGCGACTTATTTTTGTTAACAAGTATTTTTGTTAACACGAGTTGTAAATAAAAATCTCGTTTAACTACAAATTTGGGTAAAACTTTTTTGTTGGCTCAAAAATATACTTCAAAGAAACAAGAAATGAAATTGTCTTAGCGAACATTCAAATAATTTAATTAGATATTGTACTAAACGAAATTGGCTTGAGAATTTGCGATCAAATGCTGAGAGCAAATGAAAGAAGAGTAATTAGATCGTCACGTGTAAATATATACCGGCCGGTCGTAAACTGCAATAAACGAATAAAGCTATAAAGCTGGATAATTTCCAACATTTCATCTTGTCTCATTTCGAAAATTACCGCGCTTCTTGTGGTCTAGAATTGAAAATAGACGAGCGACTGAAATGCGTGGTATTCGTGTCAGTGAGACGAGAATTATACAAGAACGCGATTAAACAAGTGTCGCTGGTTTTCCCCAGCGGAATGTCCGCTTCGAGTTTTCCGATTCGACGAAAAGTTGCGACCAATTTCGTTGAACGATGTCAAGTTCGCGTTCAAAGGTCGTGGCCACAGAGTAAACACATTTTCAGTAACCTTTAATAATTTTTATTTTTAAAAAGGTTTCTGAATCGGGATAATTTATAAAGTAAACTTCCAAATGTTTGAAAATTACATTTTCTTACAACTTTTTCACCATTGCATAAAAAGTTTACATCATTCTTGTGTTTCCATCATTTAACTCTAAGTTTTGCTTCACTTAATTCTAAAATATAATAATCTAAGTCTAAAACAAAAAATGATAATAGAAAAGTACAAAAATGTTTCACGCATTAAATTTCCCAATAACTCCTGGAAACCATCCTTGAAAAAAAGTATTTAATCCAATCAATGATGCCTAAACTTGTGTAAAAAAAAATACTTTGAACATCTCGTGGATATAAATCAGAGAAGCGAAAAGTCGGCAGTTGGCGAGCCGTGAAGCCGGCCGATATTAGCCAGTCCGGGCAAGTCGATCGAGGCAAACAAAGCCGCGAAATTCGTTTCCCCCGAGCGAAATCAGTCGACGGCCGGGTCGAACAAGTGCGGAATCACGCGACGCGGAAACGAGCTGTAGTCGAACAGCTGAGCGAGCTCCGACTTCCGACCGGCATGGTCAAACGATCGTGTTTTGCCATCGGTATAATTTCACGCGCGCCAAAGATGCGCCCCCGTCAGCGGCGGAATTTCGATTTCCAACATTTGTTCCGACCATTACGAAAGCCGAACGACTTACGAGTTATCCCGGCGTGAGTCATGGCTCGCTTGCGAAACGCCGTACGGTAGTTGAAAATTAGTCATACGCCGTCGCGAGTGACGAATAGTTGTTTTATTTTCGTGAAATGGACGGCTGATTTATTTGACGGTGGAACAATTGCTTTTATTATTTATAGCGCATAAAGTGGCTCGCTCCAAGACTCAATGTGTACGATCCGTGTGGTGCGAACTTTGATTAATATCATAACGCTGTATGAAATCGAAGAACCGTGTGTGTAAATTCAAATGTCACGTATCATTACCTGCACTTTATTTAATTATAATAAATCTTTTTTGCTTTTCGCTCGGTCTACTTTTGCATTATTACGCGTACGTGTCAAAGCGATCAAAACTGATATATAAAGAGTTTGAAATGTTGATCCTTCAATGAATTTGAATTTCGAACGATTTTATAGAGAAAGTAAGATAAATTAGTCTCAAGTTTTGCATGAAAAATTATCATGCTTTGAAGCAGTTGAATATTTGATTGGTATAAAAGATGGCGTAAACATTGGAAAACATAATTTTCGATCGATTAAGCGATTCGAAATTATGTTTAAATCGGAGATCCAATATTTAGATCTCGTACTTCAGAATACAACATTTCAATGAATCAATGAAAAAATATAAATCAAATTCACTTCAAATTATTCTAGATTTCAATTTATCGACTTGACATCAAATTTGTAAGAAAAATAGCTGCACCTATCAAGTTTCGCATGAACGTACCAACAACCGTCGATATGATTTTCACTTAAATAACATTGCAAATTTCACACTGGAGTCGAAAGTAACAAAGAAGGGAAAATGCGATTGCGGATTCAACATGTAATCGACAAAGCAACGCCGTGCGAATGTGGACGTGCGTAACGCAAGCGACACGTACATCATCATTACAATGCACATTATTTTACAAAATCATAGCGCTGCATGATTTTTGCATCGAAAGTGTGAGACGAACCTGACCCTCAATAGTGAGAACACGACAATCATTCGATATTACATCGCAATATCCTCGGGAAGCATTGCGTCACGTTTATACTTAATTAATAAAATCATTAATTCCGTATAATGAGTGTTTCTCATTACTTTTTTTCTCTCTTTATTCCCCCCCGGTCGTTCGATCCCGTCGAACCGGCGTTGCGTTGTGTCGGAGTATGCAAACATCATTATCCTGCGAAATGGCGAGAGACTGATTCAAGCTACACCGTAAACGCGATAACGACGTCAAAAATAACGAGCAATCATGGCCAATTATTAAATTAGAATCGGATGGCTCGTTAGACTGCGACCGAAGCACGTGCGCTTTTGATTATTTGCTGCACAGATGCTTTTGTCGGACCATGTCTTCATTTGCAAACAGTGCGCGCAAAGTTAATACGATAACCTTACGATAAGTAACCACAACGATTGGCCGTAATAATAATGCGAGATAAAACGGTCAATCAGAATTGACACGATCTTTACAAATTGATCGTCTTCCCCTTTTTCTTTACTCGCGTTTCGTGACTGATCCATAGTGATGATGGGCTTTACGAATATTCAATTGTGTATCAATGACCAGTTCTTATTACAATCAGATTATATAATATAAATGCGTACTCCAATACATATACAAATTTCATGTATAATAAAAATAAATGAATTAACGAATATTGAGATATTTCTTATAAATATCGTATTTTACCAGACCAAACAATAAGTCATATTTATATTAAAAAAGTCAAAACTTGTGATACGATATTTTTTCATAACACGTCGATACCATTTTCTTACCACCACAATAAATCTTATTCATCGAAATAGTTGTGATGAAAAAAAGTGAAATCTGCCATTTACTGGAATAAAAAACCATTGATAGGTATGTTTCCAGCGATGGCAAACGCTTGAATGTAACGTTTCATCCAACGTTCGTCCAAGTCGAAGTCTTTTCGACAGGTCGGCCAATCATAACGTCACTCACTGGGCATAACTTCAATCACGTCCCGACAAGCCCACTGCGTGACGAGAAATGCGCGCAACAATACGTAATTGCACGTACGCCGAATTCAAACCCGGTGACTCACGGCTGCTTGATACGAATCAGTCGTTGTAATCGTGTCGAAATGTCCGCGATAATATTCAGGCGTTCGCTTTTTCCCCCCGACGGTGACGTCTGTGAACCGAAAGTACGCGCACGCGAGATAGGCTGCCACGCCACGATAGCATCTCGTTTCGCGAATATCACATTAATTGGGCACCGAGCAAACAATAACGTATTCAGTGATTGTAAGACTCTCATTTGCATGCGATTCATTTCGATGCGTCGCTTTGGAATTTGGAAAGGATGACGCCAAGATCGGCGTAAAATAAATCAGAAAAAAATTGTTTAACATACGGTGCGTGTATGAATAAAAAAAGGAAGAGAGTCGTTAATCTTGGAAACCATCTTAGTAACGTGTTCAGATTTGTCTGGCGAGATATTAAAAATGGACAAAATATAATTCTGCATATACCTCAATATTAAACGTATACATTGTATAAACAATATTTAACAAATTGAAAGTCAATTTCAAAATTTTCATTCGTGTATGTGTTTATCGCTTCACAAAGCGTGTCGTTTCGATCTCACAACTACGTATTACAAAAAAAAGTATGTATAGTTATGAAAAAAAAGGTCGATATAATGCGAATCGAATTCATCGGCATCCGCATAGTCAATACTTTCCTGCAAAGCTTCGCTAGTATCTCACGTAAAAAGCAAACTTTATTACTCATGCAAATATGAATAAATTGCGTAACAGGATCATAAATAAGGTGAATAATTTTCTCGGGAACTTCCTGGGCCGCGGTGACGATAAATGAACGACTTAACGAGAAACGCACGAGAGATCGGGAGGACGCGTAGCCGCCGCAGCTACCCGCGGCGATCCGGCCGGCGTCTGTCCTGCTCGGAACGCGCGGCTCTCGAGCTACGCGGGTAGTTAGATCGTCGCTATGATAGACGGCCGGCAGACGAGCCGTGCTCTCACGCTACACTCTTAAACTATGCCCGAGAGATAAACAGACAACTGGACGAGGCCGAACGGCTAACGAGATCCCGAATGCTATTCTCGTACCTTCGCGTCGTCTTCCGCCCTGCCTCGATGCTTCTATTTTCGACATAGCCAAACACCGCGTTCGAATTACGTGCACGACGCTCTCGTCCAATCGGATCGATTGGCTTCTTATCGGCGTTGTGAACAAAAATCAAATGGCGCTTTTAATCTATGCAACAATGTACAACGTTGCGTTTTTGGTTGCGTTAAGTGTACTTTTATGTTATTAGTTTCAATACGCATTAAAAGTATGCAACATTCTTTTTGCGCAAATCATGTTATCCATCAAATATTATAATCGAGGCTCGAATTGAAGAAGAAATTTCGTTTTTCGTTTACTTTTTCCGATAGAAATTCAAATTTGATTAAAAAATTATTGAAAATGGACTTCATTGCGATGGAACGTTGCAAATTTTCACCACATAATTTTAATAATGATTCATAAAAATTTCCTCAATTCTCTTTACCTTACTCATTTCTCTTTACCTTAGAAAACGAAAAATAAAAAAGGTTATAAAAAAGAAGTGATGCCAATCGGTACGGCTGTACAATAAATGCTTGAGTAACAAGATTAAATTCTGATTCTCTTGAAAAACCATAAGAAATGCATTTTTTCCCCATTCATTTGCGTGATTCCGAGCAAATGCTTCAATGTAAACTTTCAAGTGATATATAACTATCTCTTACTCCATTAAGAGGATGGAAACCTTGAGAGTCATCAGTATAGTCGGAATATCAGGTAAGTTTACTCTGCTACTGTAACTCTCTTAACTTGTCTGATTTTGCCTCGGAAAAAATCGGGATATTCTGTGAGTACACATCGTCAACAGACATGACCTAAGTATCTTAAGGAAGATTAACTTTACTCACTATCAGCTTGGTGCCACGATTTGCAAGATTAAAATTAACATTTTAATGAAACCTTTAAAATTCAACCTCACGACTTATACGGAATACACTAATAAAATTAAAATATATCAAAATGATTTTTTATTGAAGAAACGCAGAAATCATTTTAGATGCTTATTTGAATGTTAACTTTTTGGTTAAAAAATGATAAGTGCTGAGTTGAAGAACGGCATTTTCAAATAAATAATTTTTCAACTTTTTTATAAAACGATATTTTTACGGTAATCATAAAATACATTTCTAAGATTGATTCTGCTGCGAAATGTATATGAAAAATGTTCTTTGAAAGTTTTATCAATCTATGATATATACATAGTCGGACATTTAAAGATTATCGGTGTCTCGAGCTTGGAATCAATATACGAAACAGGGGCAAAAAGCTTTTCAAATGACTTGAAATGATTCAGTCCGAACGAAATATTGGTACAATAAAAGCCCTTAAGGGACCTTATTTTCCTTTCGTTTCCTTTAGCTCCTGGAAAGCTGAACTCAGGCGTCGCTGCTGAATAAAAGTGAGTTTACGAGAAGTTACAAAGATCCTATCAAGCCCGTCATACGTTTTACGACGCCGAAGAATAAACACGCGCTGGAGAAGCGAATGCTGCTTCAAACGTATTTCGAAAGTTTTCATTCGGTCGAGAGGTTTTGCATTATGCAGAATACCATTAGTGGGACAACATTGTGCGACTCAAGTTTTTCTTTTTTTTGCGAATTCATAACATTCGCCATTAGTCTGAATCATTTCCTATTTTTGTTTTACTGTAAAAAGATTACATATCGATACCCTAGTGGAAGAAAACGACATTTTAAAAATTTGTCGAAAATTATGACGGCTCAAATTTTTGAATCATTGGATTCATCGTCGATAAAAAAATTTAATCTTTAAATAAATCAATCCATTATTATATACAAAAAGATAAAGTTGAAGTTTCCAACGTTTATTAATAAAAGAAAATTAATTATATATAATTTAGTAACATGGATTGTAATCAAAAATGAAAAAATTATATTCTAAGACATTAAAAGATTCTATCTTTTTCTTGTAAAGTTATTCAATCAAAAAATAATATTATTTGTATATAGAAAAGTATGTCAGATTTTATTTTCGTTTAGTAATAAACGTTAGAAACTTCAAGAACATATAAAAAGAAGGTGAATTTATAAACTGCCAAAATATTTTGAAATATCTGATCGGTAATATTATTTGTCTACTTGTGGAATTGATTTCCCCATTCCCTTCCATCCTTTAATCTCGTTAGACACAGGAAACCTCTTGATGCAATATTATTAATAAATGATGGTGTTTCGATGCTAGGTGATTGTTAAATTTTTGATGAAATAAGAACATACGGCAAATGAGATGCGTATTACAGCGTCCAAATATATGCATAAAGGCAAGTTAATCTGACTGTTTGTGGTTAAGACGTTCGAAACTTTGGAGCTTTCGAGTGTAGTTCATACTTTAATAAGCAAACAGTTACCGGAGCTGCCAAGTTACCGAGGCTCCTGACTGTGATCGACTTCACGGGATCGCGATGAATTTATGGATCGTAACTTTAATAAAGACTTGCACGTTATTACAAAATGTTTTGGTAGAAGTTAAAATGCGAGTCTTGTTACGATGTCGTCCGAAGCTATGTGAAACGAATTCTCAATGTTGGCCATGGTTAAAATTCATTAAGACGTTTCGTTGAGCCGAACAACAAAAATAACTATTATTACACCATCTCAACGTATAATTTCGATAGGAAAACATTACTAGAGACTTCCCTAATAAAAAAAAAAAAAAAAAAAAAAAACCGGTATCCAAGTACTATCCAGTTTTCACAAGACCTTATAAGTGCGTTGTAAGGCCACAAATTTACAAGTCTTATGTGTTATGTTAAATGTTTACTTTAATTTAAATTGGGAAAACATTGATAAGTAATTATTTTGCAAAAATGACGAATGGTAAAAAGATTCTTGAATGTAATTTTACAGTTATTTCTTGGGTTTTCAAGGTACTATAACAAACAGTTCACCGATTTTCAAATAATCTAAAGTTTCAATTCAACTTCGGTATACTGATTAGATAAAACAGCAGAGTCCTCGTTTAAGCGCCCCTATAAGAATAAACTGTTATTTGAATCAGCCTGCCAAATGGTTCGTTACGACCGCGAAAAACGGAAGAAATGTCGCGGGCACGTTTGTCGCTCAGGTAAACGCACAACCAACGAGCAGTTCTCCTCGACCCATTTGGCACAAACGCCAAGAAAATATACATGTATATCTTCAGCTGTTGAAGAAGTGCCAATTGAACAGCGATTCTCCAACCACAAGAGAAACTCGACTTGAGAGCAAAAACCCGTACTTTTCCGGAGTGCCACTGAAAGGAAATTTTCAATAGGTCAAGATCGTCGTTTTCGCGGTATCACAAGGAAATATTAATGAACTTTAATACTCGCGAAGGTGCATTCGACGTAAGTGATTTCTCTCGAGCGGTAATTGAAAAACTGTTCCTGCAAACTTGTTCTCGCAAAAAAACAAAGCGAAGAAAAAGACGCGAGGCAAGTGAAAACAGAAATTCCTGAATTGCATTTTCTACTTTTTACAATTTTTCAATTATCATAATTTTTTGCATAAGTAACTATTCTTCGTTATCATATTTTAAGATTTAGAAGCAAAAAAAAAAGGACAAAAAATACAAAGAAATTGTTTTTAGAGTCAAACTTATGGTTTGAATTTATACGAGAGTATTTTAAAGAAATGGGTCGAATTATTTCCCACATGATAAATTTCAAGCACATTACAAAGAGACATACTATTTCCATTTTTTCATTCTAATGGATATTATTTTACGTGCCAAATGTACAGCACCATAAATTCTTTGCAAAAGCATTTGGGAACTTTCTGTAGATAAAAAAAGTTGGATACCTCAGTTTCGAGCTTACAATATACGAAATAAAAAGACAGAAGAAGAAAACTGTGAAAAAAAGAGGAAAAATACATTTGCCACGCCTTGCTAAGTTTACTCGCACCTTTTAACATATCTTGACAAGCGAAAGTTGCTAAACAGTATTACCTGTTAAAACTGAAAGTCCAAACAACTAATATGCAAGGTTCGCTAAGTGACCTGCAGTGTTTGAAACAAATCAATTTATAATAACGTTGGTACTGATTAGGTTATCGGAAAGTTGAAAGGGGCCGTCTGTATAATGACCAATCGATAGAAATCTGGACGTGGCGGAAAATGGTTAATAATAACGACTTTATTGATTGTGGGCCTCATTTGCATCCGGTGCATAGAACGTAGTTGGTGGCAGAAAACTAGTTGAGTGGATCATATTAGAAAGTCCAGTTTCTAGCGCGACAACGATAGATCCGTGATTGATCTTGTTTCGCTTCTCGGTCGAACGCTGTGACTTTTCAATGAAACGCCGGAGACATCAATTCCTATCACATCGAATGAGGATAACGTTACTTCCTCAGAACATTATTTAACACGTCAGTAGAAGTGTGCACATTATAAACCGCGAGATAGTTTCTTTGCTGACTTCCTTAATTCAACGATTGAAAATTGTATCGATAAAAAAAATTAATCAATTCAACTTTTCTCACGCACTGTTTTAACAATACTTTTCTTTGAATAATTAAAAAAAAAATTACCAATTAACAAGCAACAATATAAATGAAAAATGTCTGCGCGATAACCGTAAGCTTAATTTTTATAGAATGCATTCGATTTATCAAAGTCTACGAAGCTGTCAAACTGTGTTAATACAACTGTACGAAACCACGCATATCGATAGAAAAACACGATTTTCTCACGTTGAAAAGATTTCAACTGCGGCGATTAGCCAACTCAATTGTTATCATCGAGCGTGACAATGGCGGCAAAAACCCCGCGAACGGGCGAGTCATAGTAATCTGAAAGACCCTTCAGATCGCGAGCGTATCAGCGCGCCGTGGTGCGACTCGCACACGCACACTTATATCAAAACACTTAACAAGTCGTGAACTCGAGTTCAAGCGTGGCGATTGCCAGAGGCGCAGCGCCTAGCGAAGATATCTCTTACGAGGAACAACGGAGCAATCGCGCGATGTCGAGACGATAATGCAAGTAATTACCACAGTACGGTGATTTCTTCAACACAACGGAAGGCAAATCACCTGCCACCGTTGACAACATTTCTATTTCAAATTCACGCGCCCTTTTACAGATTACAGTATCGCGCGACATGGGTTTTCGAGTATCTCACTTGCGAGAAAAGTCGTGCATTTAAATTAAGCACCAATCTTGGAAAATAAATTGCATCGTTATGAAACAAGTATTAAAGCAAAATAAATAAGGTTTTGAAATGATTTTGCATCGAAAATAGTGAATTTCGTTTTCTGAAATAATTTGTACTAGAGAAATATTTGGTTTTTGACATGAGCTTTAGCATTAAAAATACTTGGTGTTTTATATCAAATTGTTTTAGAATAATAATTATTAGGAATGTTCCATGTTATTTAACATGGAAAATTACCCAATCATTATAATATTGAAATATAGTATTGAAACCGTGGACAAAGTTTATATTTAAATAGTTCTTTTTGCATTTCTAATCGATACTCTGACTCGACGTCATTATGCGAAATCTTTTGAGGATATAAAATAACAAATTGTTTCTTATATACTTTAACTGAAATCCAATATTTTTCTATCGTTTTAAGATTAAATTTTTTCTTTTATTAATCAAGAATATTAAAAAAGGTATTATCAACTTTTGCGGCAACTAATGCACAACGTCAGATGTGCGCTGAGAATTTAAATTTATTACAGAGGTTTTTCCCGGCGCCGAAGCACGGCGTTTCGAAATACGTGCATAATTACGTAGACGCGGTTGATTAATAATGCGCGCCGCGCGAATTTGAATCGTCAAACTGGGTCCCCGCGCGATCGAATTAATATGCAAATTTTCGTCATGCTCGCGTGTTGCAACGATAATATTCCAGTTTCACTAGCGCCAGCTAATCCGGCGAAAAAATTGCCGACATCGGAGCGGGTCGCGTTGCACAAAAATCGCCAATTTCGTTGCTTACGGTCATTGTGACTGTTGATTGATCGTTCGTTCGGAGTGGGTTATTGAAAAGTGGAATGTTATCGCACGGGAGAACGGCGAGCCGTTATTTATTCGTCGCGATACTTTTAATGGATATAATCATTCGGGCTGCGCAATCAGAGGTGTCGTTGAGCGCAAATTATCCTTATTCCGAACGTTCCAGCTGAAAAATAGCGCAAGATAACGCGATTTCATATTATCCAACGTAAAAGCGGCCGTTCGTACTTTTGTTTGTGCATGCAGCACTGCTTATTACCACAGTGTTGCGTTATGATTTTTTTTTTTTACTCTCTTTGGTCCCGGGATTGAGATTGAAACTGTACGCGTTTGAAATACGTACAATTAGAAGCGCAAAAATGTTATGGGAAATTGATAATCAGTTCAAAGTGATAAGACAAATTGTATTGTGCAATAAACGAAGGAATGGTAGACAAAAGGACGACGTTTGGACGACGAAGAAAGAGCGGCTTGTCAACAAAAGGGAATAAAACATCCGCTTTCCGCAATACTTGAGGACGAGTGCGAGACTTCCTTTCGCGCGAGGCGCAAGAAATTCGAGAGTTACGTCGGAATAA
Source organism: Aradophagus sp. ZL-2020 (assembly GCA_022817685.1). Classification (NCBI taxonomy): domain Eukaryota; kingdom Metazoa; phylum Arthropoda; class Insecta; order Hymenoptera; family Scelionidae; genus Aradophagus; species Aradophagus sp. ZL-2020. The sequence goes on from JABFOV010000667.1 coordinate 26,078, forward strand.
CACTAAACGACCGGAAGGTCTTAATAATTGAAAAGGCTCCGCTATTTTCTCCGCTGAAATTCGTCGGGGAACGGCGTCCGTACGTGCTTCGTCGACGGTTTTCATGATTTATTCATGACGGATTGATTTTGTTCTCGCGAAAGGAAAAGAGAAAGAGAACGACGTCCGACAGGAGCCTTTTTGCGCGGCCAAAGTGCCCGTGAAACGAGCGTCGTTAACAGTCATGAAGATTATGAGTAAATGTCCGTTCGTATTAATTTTAAGTGTGTCACTCGGCGAAGCGATAGTCATGCAATTTTAATCAAAATAATGCTAATGTTTTGTAACGCGTTAATTGATGACTCAGAACGGTGTTTCAAAAGTGGGATAAGGTACGCAATTTGAATGAAGAATTCTGAAATCCTTGGAGGTAACAATGATATCTGGATCTCGTCTTTCCACTATCATTATGAAAATAACTCCGTTAATAAAGCCGAGACAAAATCCAAACATTGTGCAATTTTCAGACATTTTTGTGAAACTTTACTTTAAAAATGTTTCCTATTATTTCGTACCACGTGGCGTTGAAATAGATGTATAACTATTGATACTGATATTTAGTTATGTATACCATTGCCTAAAATCTGATAAGATTGTTTACAATTACTGTCATTTACACACATTTACAATTACATTTACAATCTATTTACATTTAATAACACATTTTTTGTACACATAATAATTGGTATGAGTTTTGGTAATTACAAATGTACATGCAGTTCTCCACATTTTTGTATCAACGAATTCGAACTTGAAGAAAAAATGCTTTAATTATGTAAAGAAAAATTTTTATTTATTTTGTTTAGCACACAAAAATTAAAAAGTGAAATAAGGTAAAATGTTCAATTATAAAGAAAATTGTGTAGTATAATTTTTCAAGTTGCGTAACAATTAAACGATTTTACTAAACAATTTTCTGAATTTAAATTTGTTGATAAAAAAAAAAAAAGAAAAAAAAATAAAAATTTTATGCACATTATTTATAAAATTTAAATTTATAAAAAAATTCCAATTAACCTGTGAATTCCGAATCACATTTTGTATTCCCAAACAACAATTTGAACAAATTTATCAGTTATTTTATCGATTATGTTAATCGAAAAAACGAAATAGTAAATCTATAAAGAAGCAAAACTTACGAAATTTGGAACTGTTCTATAATGAGTCTGCTACAGATACGATATTCTAACACTTGTAGAATAAAAAAATTATTTTAGACACTCCAATAAGTGAACGAAAACGAATTTACTACACGCACCACCAACGACGTAATAAACGCGTATTACCGTTACGCACTCGTAATAAATTTTGACGCGAACTGACCACCCCGACGGTTATCAGTCAACTGAAAATAATGTGAAATAATTTTCATGTCGTTAATTAGAAAATAGGTCAACGTCTTTTTCTATGAAACCTACCAAAACAAAAATGATTTAATTAAAATAATCTCGACAATGTTTACATACCACATTGCAAGGAATATGAAAGCGTTAATGAGTTTTATTGAATATACTTAAAATTGATGATCATATGTTCAAAAAAAATTAATTATATTTATTTAAAATTTTCAATTGTTTAAATTGTATTCATGTAAAACAAACTTTTGGTATCAAATTGAATTTAATTTAATATTTTTCCAACGTGTTTTGATAAATGAAGCTAGTTCTTTTTATAATTGAATTGAGTTTTGTTTAAACTTTTTAAATAGTTTTTTATATAATTTAATTTCTTAACAACAATTTTTTCTACACAAATAATTTTTTGTTTTGCTTCACTCATAATTTTTTAATTAAAATATCCAAATTATAACTATTAAATAATTCGTCTATTTTTTAACCCGCTATTCGGTAGAAGTTATATCAACTGAAAAATTAACTTGACCAAAGTTTTGTCATATTATTCCAATTTTTTTTTGCATGAAAAAAAATGATTTGATATGAAAAAATTATATAAAAAAAAAAACATCACCGTTCTAAATGCTCTAAAATTAACACTTCCACGAGGGCAAATAAAAAGTTGTGTGAATGAAACATTTAAAAAAACGTGGTCTTTTTTTAATGACCTATTGTTTCCTCTAATTATTAATGCTCATTTTTATTAATGATTCCATCCAAGGTGACGGTGATGATTTTTTCATGGATAACCGTATGCGAAGGCAGCGACACCCTCGGCCCGTAACAAGTTGCACAAAGGGCCGGCTATTGTTATGACTGAACCGGCTATACACGCTTCCGTACGCGCGCGTACGCGAGCGCGTCTTCCTTTGTCTGAAATATAATAAGCGATACAAAGACAAGGGCCCTCGGCAGGTCGCTTTACCTGCCACAAGCTCACGAGCCGCTGTACGACAGTGGCCAACTTTTTGCAAAAATCTTCATTACATTACGTATGTTTCGTGCAGCTGATCGCGCAAATGCATGCCGCCAGTCTGAAAATGCTCGCCGGGCCGCACCGAAATTTAACATTTTTGCTCGCGGTCAAGAAACATTCATGAGAAAATACATGGTCTTTTTTTTCTTTTTCCTTCTTCCCGGGATAATGTTTTTTCAAACGTTTTCCCACCTGTTTTCATATTCATTTATTCAAGATTGAAAAAACGGCTGAAATTTGTCAAACTGAAAAGTATTATTTTACTTCACATTTTGAACGTACTCCAAAAGAAGCATAAGTTACAATGGCTTTTGTTGGAAAATGGCATTAAACTTTTGAAAAGAAAAGAATGAATATTTATGATCATATTAAGTGTCATCGTATATAAAATTATAGGGAAAAAAATGTAAAGGACATAAAAATGAAAGAAAATTAGTTTTCCGATTGAAATTGGGAAAATAACGCATAAATGAATTATACACGATATATTGTGGATCATATAAATCTTTGAACTCATATGATATTACAACATGAGTCATCATCTTAACTATTTATCGACTTACTATATATTTGACTTTATATAAGAAATAATAACATTAATACTTTTCAATAAATTTCGTAAGGTAAATTTGTTTAAAAAATAATGTTCAAAATGAAAAGACTACAAGTGGTTTGGAAATAAATGTGAATAATTGTATAAACTTCTTTATCGTATCTATATTACTTCTCTGTGTATTTGTTTGAGTGAAACGGATATGTGCAATCTGTTATACAAGGAATATCCATTACAAACTAAGGGTTCTTGACTAAACTATACTTTTGTAATTGAAATTGGGATAGGAGTAAGTGTTTTCATTTCGATGCTAATTTTAGTATTCTTGAAATGGGCAAATTCACCTGATGGACAAAAAAAACTAAAGATCCATCTTTGTGAGACATTTAATGAAACATTATAAGGAGACATAGTTGTTTAGGCTCACTACAGTGAGAAAAAGATTAATTATGAAAATTATAATTATAATTATAAAAATTACTCAACAAAAATGAGGAAAAAACCGTTTATCTCCAAATTGCCGTTTTCAAGACTGAATTTCTAATAACTCGTGCAATTTATTATAATAATTGTAAAAAATTGTAAATAATAACTAGCCCTCGCGGAAAAAATGATTACCAACTTGTATGGCAAAAGTCTAGATCGTAATCGTGAGCCAGACGCATGCCAGACTTATGCCATACTAATGCCGGACGTCAGAAGTCTGGCATTAGTACGGCATGCGTCTGGCAGGTGTCTGGCTCACGATTAGGATCCAGACTTTTGCCAGATTTTTTGCCAAGCCAGCTGGCAATTTTTTTTTTTTACGCGAGAAATAAATCTAAAAAAGGTTAAAACGAATTGTAAAATAGACAAGGTTGAAATAATGAAAAATTTTTTTGTAAATAACTATGTACTTTTCCTCGAGACAAATTTCTGAAATAAAATGTCATTGTTAAATTTACTCCCAACAGAAATGTTAAATTAAAGAGAGAGAAAAGATGAATGATTGAACCAATCAGTGGCACAATAAGTTGCGGCATCTATTTAAGAGCCAACCCAACGACTCAATATATATTCATTAAAAGCAGGTGAGCATTTCCTTACTGACACGCGTACACGTCAAAACAGTTCTATTCGGTGAGCAAGGAAGTGCGTACGTGATACCTATCCATCCCACACTTTCTTTATTAGACAAATAAAATGAAAAGAATAAAAAAAAAAGAGAGAGAGAAAAAGTAAACTCAATTTCAATAACCGTATTATATTCTCATTTATCAATGAATAACGCAACAGAGAAAATAATGGCGTTTCGATACATTAAATGTAGAATAAAACATTATTTAATAAAATATGTTCTAAAAGAATCAAATTAAATTGACACAATAATTCAGTATAAAATCTTGTACTGTACAAATGTTAGAAAAGATGAATAACATTATGAATAATGATTCATAAAAAAAATCACTTTTATAGGTATTTAAATTTTGACTACAAATTATTAAACAAACTTCATTGTAAATGAGATAAACGGGGGTTCTACAGGTATTTAAAAGTCGAACTTATTTGAATAATTGTGCTGCTAAACAGAACTATAAACACGAAAGTAGATGCGCACTGTTCATTTTAACGGATAAAGAGAAAGTATTGTTAATAAAGACAGGCAAAAGTAATTCATGTTCGCTCCAGTGTTAAATCGAATTACTTATGAATTCCTCCAACTTTGACTAGATTCAGTTATAAATAACGAAGAGTATGAACAGAGATTTGGAGAATTGCAAAGAGATTTTGATATTATAACTATAATAACAGTATTATAGGTAACTTTTCTGTTTAAAATTAATTAATAAAAGTTTGTAACAGATTGTTTCCGAGTAAGACTATTATATTTCCCAAGTAATATAAACAGAAATTATATTTTAAAAAATCTCATTGTTTTAAATATTTTTAAATATTTTTTATAAAATGTAATGTTCGAAATAATTTACTTATTACACAAATTAAGAAACATGATTAAAGTGATCAGTAAAATAAATTGTTACTAAAAAAAATAATAAAATTTCCGTTGAAAATTGAAAGTACCAAAATTCAAATATTTTTACCAGACCACAAAAAGTTATTTTCTGTTCTTGAACAAAAAATTCCCCTTTCTATATTCAAACTCATTCTATACTCTTTTTTTTTTCTTCTTCTTTTTATTCTAGGATGGACAACTGCTACTTTCCATCCGCTGAACAAGCTCGAATAACAGTATTTTCCCTGCACTTGTTACAACCTTTATTGTATACAACACAGACAGAAAGTTCATGACCTCCGTCGAGAGGATTTTCGGCACTTGGTTACATCTTGACTTTATCTCGTGCTGACAACCACTCAACAAAATCGTCAACTTTAAACTTGTTATTCTATAGATTATATTCAATTTCATACGTTTTTTTTTTTTTTTTCTATTACATGTGTTCATATTTCATGTAAATAAAGAAATGAGAAAGTTTGAAAATGTAAACAAACTTTTTCAAATGTTACATGTTAAAAGTTGAAACATAATTTCTTTATTAATAAGTATATTTGTAAATTACTATTTATATGCAGACTATAGTATATTACACAGCAAGGATAGAAACTTGACTATTATAAACAAGAACCATTTGCAAATCATTGTCATATGCAATCGTCGGTTTTTATTCATGTTGTAAACGGAACTTATAACAAATGTAAGGAAAATACTGTTTTTCATTTATCTTTAATAAACTAAAAGTAACCCTTCTACATTTTAAAACTAAATATTCTATTGAAAAAAAAGATACTTTTCCTTTCTAAAGCAAGCCTTTTTATCCTTCGACTGTTTTTATAAATTATCAAATATTTGTTTACATATTCAACAAGTATATAACAAAAGTCTATTTTTGTACTATGTTTTGTACAGAATTGTATCGATTATTGTATTTCCAACGATATGTATTAAACTGTGAAAGTCGTTGAAAGTTGATAACATTGAATATAAAACACCTTTAAGTACGTAAAATATTATTCAAAATGCAATCACACTAACGACATCGCTTTTTTATGAGTTACTTCACCACTAAAAATAACGCATAACGCTGTCACTCACTAGGATGTTTTCTTTCTCAATTTAATTTACATTGGCATAAGAAATCATTGATTCGCTTTTAAACGATTAAGAATGAATGTAAGCTATAAAAAAAAATTGACAAATTTTCAAGCTATACACCTGACTGTAATCATTAAGCTTCACTGGTTCATAAAGATAAAATTAAAAAACAAAAGAAAAAAAATATAATTTCAACTGATATGATAAAAATGTCAACAACGATAAGACGGTGTCAGGTAACTTAAGTGATTTACATTTAGTCACGAAAAGTTAATATCATGCTTGAGAAATAACATTTGTTTTATTTTGATGTAAATTTACCACGTTACATTAAATATTACAATGAGTGTTATGAAAAATGTAATTTATATGACATAAAGTAAGGTTATAGTACACTTTTAAAATAAATTAAAAATTTAAGTAAATGGAAACAAAATATTATGCGACATATCATCCCTAATTCAGAAATTCGTTAATTCTCATTAAAAGCAAATGGTTTTTGTCATAACTGTGTCTACGTAAAATACCAATTTCAACTCATTTCTGATGAATTTTAATCGGTAATTTACTCGGACAAGGTTGTGATTGAAAAGTATTCATTTAGAACAGAATCTTAATGAGAACTTACTAATTTTTAATGGTTTTTAATGAAGTCGTTTAACAATGGATAACACGTGCGAATAAGATAAAATTCTAGTTATGTAAACATCCATAAATATACATTTGTCACAAGTTTACAAACGAAAACAATGATGAATGAAAAGCAAAATAAATAACTAAAGTAAAACTCACCACAAACGTTGAGCCAACCCTCCACACGACAGGGATACTCCAACTTCATTTTCGCTGACTTATTTTGGCCTCGAGACTTGCGCGAATCCAAAGAAGTCTGTCAAAAAAGAGTTCACTTTAACACTAGACACATCGAAAAATTACGGATAAAACAAACGTGATAACACGGAACCGCAAAATTTCGCCGGTCGAATAGATGAAAATCAGACTAACTCATATTTCGATTGTCATCGCAATGTCACCGTTATTAAGTCAAACCCACGTAAGCGAAAAATCGTGTACAATGTTTTCAATTGTGTAAAAAATCTGACAGTTTGTCAAACGAAGAGCGAGAACCACGCAGACACGCGTAAACGATGCGACCTTCCGACCGGAGGCACTGTTTGCAACTGACTCGCTCCCGTACCATTCGTTTGATCCGTAATTGTAATCCATTTGGAGAGTTGAAGACTCGTGAGCGGCGGCTCGTTATGGCTGCGCGCGCACCCACGCCGGTAAGACAGATTGGTCGATTTCGATTTAAACTTGCAATTGTTATTATTGTTATTATTGCCGTAGTTCACTAAGCCGCTAATTACAATTTCGAGGTTAACATTTTTTTCCATTGTTTAAATGAAAGGTAGATGCTGTTTTAAAATGATGTTTTTTCCATAGTATAATTATTAAATAACTAAACATCAATGATTTTCATTGTTTCAATTTACTGTTTAATATTATTTTTATTATTTTCATTAGCTAACACTGTTATTTTTTTTCTATTAACGACATTGGTACTTTTAATTTTTCCATTAAAAACATTTAATGAAAAAATACTGCTGACACTGGGACTCGAACCCAGATCTCCCCAATTTCTAGTCACGGTATGCTAACCATTACACCACACCACCAC
>JABFOV010000668.1:0-33804 GCA_022817685.1 Aradophagus sp. ZL-2020
CGCGCTCATACCATGCACTAGAGTGCTCTGTGCGTATGTGTGGCTGTCTCTAGTAATATAATTCGTTATGGCTTATAGATATTACTTTTCCTTCTTATTTTTATTCTTTTTTTTTTATAGCAGCCACCCCCCACCAGACTACCACACAACAATGCCGGGCAGGCGGAGGTAGGTTTAAAAAAAAAAGGAGTGATCGCGCGAAAAAAAAAAAAAAAAAAAATAAAATATTAAAAAAAAAAAAAAAAAAAAAAAAAACAGACGAGAAGTTTAAATAAATGAATTTACATTCTCAAGAAGATCTTTCGTAGAAGATCTTTCGTACTTAATTCTCTATGGTTTGCAACCAAGACGAATTTCAAAATATAATAATCAGCATCTGAATGATTTTGGTTGAAAAATAATTTTGATTTATATAAGCAACTATTTGAATTTTCTGTTTCCTTTAACGTACTCAAATGATCAAAAACGTTTTATAATTTACAAAATTCCAAATAAAAATCATATAATTTTTACGTATCTTCTAAAAGAAACAACATACTTTGAATTTCGTTATTAATTTATTTTCAATTTTGTAACGTAATTATTTTTAATTATGGTGATAATATTCCATCACATTAAACTTTTGGTCTATTTTTATAGAGAAAATATTGCTTTTTTAAAAAATATCCGAAAAAGAATATTTTTTAACTTTTAATAAAGGTATTGTTCAAAACTTACACTTTTGTGTTCATGCAGAAGCTTAATTGTTGTGTGAATCTTGTGTGAGGCTTATATTTCACTGCCACGTTTGATTACAAAAAAGATGGTCGACCGGCCTAGCGACACGTAACCCAAATCCCAATCAATGGTTAACGTTGATGCCTAGCACTCGGGAGGCTCGGGTTCGATTCCCAACACCGGCTAGCTTGTCAGAGTTTTTCGTGGTTTCCCACTGTCGATAAAGATGAATACTGGGCTAGTTTCTTTGTCATAAGTCGAGCTACGAGTCGCATTCCTTTACCTCATCCCTTCCCTCTCCCTCTAATGGAAAAAACGATATATATATATATCGTTTTTTCCAACGATATATATATATATCGTTTTTCCATTTCCATACACATTTTCCATTTACATTTTTCCATATATATGGTAGTGGCAATACGGACGTCGTAGTTCAAACACCCGTTGGCCACCACTTACAAAAGCAACAAAAGAATGCCTTACTTAATTACGGGAAAGGCAGTTGAGCCGCCGCCAACTAGCGGCGGGTTAACGTTAACAATCAAATAACGTCTTGCAGCATTGCTATCATGAAGTATATTAATAAAGGACAAATAATACAATTTACATAAGTATATCCTTTATCGATACTTTCTTTGAATACCATTAAATGACGCCAAAATGCTTTTTCCGGTTTATAAATGAAGGAAGTGTCTACTGTCACCCTAAAATGTACGTTCGATAGCGCGGTATAAACACGAATGTTGATTTTCATGTTTGTTGTTTCCGTGTTTCTTGTTTTCGTGTTTTAGGGTGACAGTAGACACTTCCATAAATGAATTGATCGTTTGTCTCAATATTACGCAACAGTAAACTTAAATCTGTTTTTTTGATTCTTGTTTTTCGATTTTAATATATTTTACACAATCATATTCAATTTTATCTTTGTTTCTGCTAATAAACATCAAGGTCACAGGAAATAAATAGCTATAGTCAATAAACAACGAATGCGCCTTTGTTAACATTTATAAACGTTAAACGTTATTAAACGTTAACTTTCAAACATACGTATATATGTATACGTATATATGTATACGTGTACATGTGTACGTGTATATGTATAAGTGTATATGTATATGTATACGTGAAATCTTAATAAGACAATTGAAAACTATAATTTGAAATGAGAAGTTTTATTTCGATTGAACAACCTTAGAGCCTTTTTCGTGAAAGACAAAAAAAATCAAATAACATTCTCGACTTCTTTCGAAAGACTGACTGCGTTAACTTTCTTTTTACCTTTTTTTTTTTTTTAATAATCAATAAAAAATAAATCTAACCTTCATGTTACAGCGTTGATCGGTAGTCCAAATCGATGAATCCTGAACATCCTTATCCAGTTGTAGAAGAAACGAAACACTCGCGAAAACGCGTGCCGAAACAACCTACAAATACACAATTCGCCAACGACCGTCGTTGATTTGATGCGAAAAGCTCGAACAAACTATGTAAAATGCGTAAAACCGGAATCCTTAATACCTTCGAACACTCGCGTCGCGAAGATCCGAACATTAGCAAAGACGCGCGACAAATGTAAAAAAGGCGGCGGCGTTGCCGCAGGGCTGCCAGATTACAGGTCGCTCGCCCTCCCCCTCCCCCTAATGTGACTTGATGGCAGGTAACGCGGATGTTTTTTCTAGCACAGCAGCGGGATTCATAACAAAAGGGGTGTGACTTGACTGCAAAGAATATACACAATAAATATTATGTTTATTAAATTTTGTTTTCTTTGTAATAAAAAAAGATAAACAAACCCTTTCAAATAATTATTCCTTTTATGCTTTTATAAGTTCAAATATTGTTGGAATGTAATATTTGAAAACAACAGTCACACATTGAACAATAACAATAACATTGACGATTGGCGTCTTTGAACTTTGTTTTGAAAAAGAACAAACAATACACATACATAAGTGCATCATTTTTTAATACACAATATTATTTATTAAAGACGCCAAATGACGTTGCTTTTATTTAAATTTTATATATTTGACTATGAAAAAAAAAATAATAAGAAATAACAAATGACATTCAATAGTATTGTTTTTACAATTTGCGTTTTATTTCGAATTCAATAGATAATATTTACAATGTCTAGCAAAATAAATAAAAACATTGATTTTATTCGCTCGTTAAATTTGTTCAAGGCGGGGTGGAAGGTGTGTTGTTTACATGAGATGTAAACATGTTTTATTTTATATTTTTAGTGCCTAGCCAAATAAGTAAATAAATTGATTTTATTCGCTTATTACGTTTATTCAAGGCGATGGGTAAAGGGATGTTGTTTATACAAGATGTAAACAAGTTTTATTTTATTTTTATTTGTATTATTATTATTGTTATTTTTTTTTTTTTTTTTCATGATAACTGAATTTTATTTTACTTACTTTTTGTTTTTTATTTTGTAGTTTAACCCGCGATATTATTGATGGTAATTATGAGTTGGATTTTGATACGGCAAAACGAATACTATTGGAAGTCAAAGCCGAATACTATTTGATTTTTAATCCACACCGTACAAAACGACTGCAAATTGAACAAATTCTAAAATACTCTAATTATACTAAATGCCGTGATTTTAATCTTCGAGATCGACTGACCCCCCTCCCAATCCCGCCCCCCCCCCCCACGTCTCTGTCATCCACCTTCTTTCATTTTAAATTTTTGATTAATAGCGTGCGCCTCTGCATTGCGTGATTGTTTTGCAGGCAAAGCAATATATGTAAAAAAAATTAGTCGAAAAATTATTATGCATATTCCAACGCAATAATGAAATATTTATTATTGTACAATGTACGGTCAACGATAAAACTAATTATGGCGAAAAATAAGGGGAAACAAGACTGAAAAGTGAATTTATAATTATACTTTGCGATTGATTAAATCGGTATAACCGATTTTTCAATTATTGCAAAGATATTGAAAAAAGCATAAGTATAAAATTCTTGATATAATCCGGGAGGGGAGAGGGAAAAATCAATATGTTAAAGTAATTGCCCTTATACATTTCTTCTCAATATTATTTTGGTTTTGAAAATTAAATAGCACTGTAATTCATCAGTAAAAAACATTTTTACTTCCATTTAAAAACACCGTAGTAAATTAGAAATTACGTAACAAATTCTATAGATTACAGGTAAGACCAATAGTTAATAACTTGAAAGACTCGAGTTCGATTCTAGACAACAGCGAAAGGATTTTTACTTACTAATTAGAAAGCAGACTTATGATTAATTATCAGATTCTAATATGAAAGCTAATATGACGTACAATAAAGCGCCCTAATGATCAAAAGTTTCAAGAGCAGTTCTTAGTGCTCATCTTACCTTTTCTCATTTAAAAGCGATATGAAACCAACGCTGTTGAACCGAATTCGTAACTCGAAAAGTTGAACCGTGGTTGCCTGGCTTGTTGATATATTTTTTCTCAAACGTTTCTTCTTGCATTAACAGTGTTTCAATTAAAAAATACGGTACCATAAAAACAAATATGAGAGCAATTATATTTATTAAAAAATGCATGATTCAATAAATTTAAAAAACAACCATACAATAATTTTACTTTAAATATTTCTAATAAACTATACATAGTAAAAAAATGGTGGTATAATGTTTAAGATCCTCTTAAATAACTAAAAGGTTAACTTAATTATAAAGAAATATATCAAGTAATGTCTTAAAAAGTTTAAATTAATGAAAAAATTAACCACACCCTTGTTCTATATGTAAAAGTAAAAGCGAAGAAAAATTGGTTACTTTCAAATGAACAATTTTCTCAAATTACTTGGAATGTAAAAAAATCCGTTTTAATAACTCCGTTGTAATAACTGTTTGAATCCAACTAAAAAAATCTCATCCAATATAAATATTTCGCTTTCAATTGCTCGGTCACATCATGTTCATAAAGCTCTCAATTTGAAATTCATTATACGATGTAATTTTTGCGGGCGCGGCACACGTGGGTACACAGTTACGAAATTGAAACTCTATTTGACCCAGACAAATACGGTAGAGCTGCCATTTATTTCGCGTAGGCATGCTGGACAAAAAGCACGCGTGGCGCCGACTCAGTTTTAATTACGTAACCCAATGATACGCTGCAATTCACCTGTCACGATACCGGAATTACAACACGACGACATCGAAAACGAACGACGTACGGGACATTGAAATGATTTCAGCCGCTGCTGCAAACATCCATTTCCCGATTCCCGATCCTTAATTCTCGGAGTTCGTGTGTTTACTTTTTACCGACAACCTTTTGGAACGGACAGTGTGATATGTACGGTTCATGCGATGCATAAAAACCTTACTTTATACATTAAAGCTAACAGTGATGTATTAAATATTTCGATGACAGACAACGTTTTTCCACTTATACACTGAGAGAAATTGAATACAACAATTTACTGTTATGTGGAGAAAAAATTACTGTTTCAACATGGACTTTTTGTGAGAGAAATTAACACTGTTTTATTACAATGATACAATTTTATATTAAAATAATAAGATTTTTACATAAAGTCAATTTTATTTATTTGATATTAAACAGAAAGTTTGATAGTACAATTTTTGTCCTGTTAACAAAAAGTTCACGTTGCAATGAAACATGAATTGTTCAAATTATTTTTCTCAGTGTATAAAAAATTGAATTAATGATTGCCCATTTAGTTATTTAATAAAAAAGCAATCCAAGATCTAAGAGAAACACATTGTCAGTTCCAATTGCATTACATTCATTTAAGACGAATCATCGAGCTTTCACAGAGTACAATGTTTTCTACGAATGCGGAGATCCCGACAGAAAAGAGTTTAACACAAAGACTAAGGTTGAACGAGATTGTTAGTTAGCAAAACGGCTTGTTGTTACGGGCAAGACATTCTGCCGGGCGAAAGCGCGGAACACGTCTCCGGGACAAATATAAATTTGCTTGTTTCTCATTTCGAGAAAGCCGGTCGTACCTAAAGTAACTCGCGGTCTTTCAGCAAGCGGCCAAGCACTCGGCTTCATGAGATATTCACCAGACCCTCTAACCTACTCTTTTTCAGAGCTCGCAAACTCGGAGGGGGCAGGGTGGAAGCGAACGGCCAACCACCTTCTTAGATTACGATAAAGCAATGGCGAACGCGACGTGGCGCAGCACGCACTCGATAACCGCAAACTCGACTTTGGCATGTCATACCGCAACGATTAATAACGCTTTTTACTTCCTTTTGCTTTAATCTTTTTGCCCGGCAATTACAATTATCCTCCGCAATTGCCCCTTTCCAGAGAAAACCCGCCGTGCAATCGATAACCCGCCTAGTCAGGGACCATTCTCCAACTCTATTCTCCCCCTACTCCAGAAACAAACTTCCTTCTCAAATTCAGTTTAACGGATTCATCTAGGCTGCTCGTGTGTTTGTGTACAGGATCCAAGCAGATCCAGTGTCGAGTTCTCTTCGAGTTGAAAGCGGCTTTGAACCTTGGTCCACAAAATAAGATTTTTGGTAGATTTTCCAGATTCCTTGTTAGTTGTTTAAAATCCAATTGGTTTTTTGCAAAGATGATCAGATTCGTGATATGAATGTCACTTAATCGTTGAGAATGAAGCTGTTCAGCAAGTAATCTATTTAGTAAAAATGATTACTTTTGAACAACTTTGATAGAAGTAGCTGTATTAAAATTGCATCACCAAAGTGTATTCATCACGCCGTCAAGAATTCTTTGTATTTAAAATCTACAACACGAAATGAAAATTGATTATTAATTACAACAGAATATACAATTTAAATCAAAATAAGCAAAAAAAAAAAAAAAAAAATCAACCTCACAGAATAAGAAAAGTTAAATCAAGGCAACAAAATAAACAAACCTAAATAGTTTATGCTGGATGCATGTCGTTACGCAGTCTACGTCTATTATGTTGGCTCGTTAATAATACGAGTAAAATTAGTAAATACGTGAGCGTTCATGAGCAGAGAAGACTGACGGAAAAAAGTTGAAAACGTCTCCTTGTCTCGTCGCGTAACTCAATGCTAACAATTTCCGTCTTTTCTCTCCGAAAAGAGCAAGACGGAAGTGAAGCGAAGTGGTCCCCCTTTCTCTTCATCTTCTTATTCTTTCCTCATCGCCTTCCACGTCTATCCTTCTTTTCTTTTCGTATTTCTAGTTTTTTCTGATACTCGTCCAAAGCAGCGGCCTGTAGAGTGCCAGACGTTTGGAGATAATAGCCTACCACCATTGGAATGACGAGTTCTTTCTTTCAAGTGGCCACACACAGTAAAGAATGGTATACCCTTTCTTAGATGCACCATTAACAATACAAACGTCTAAATTTCCTTCAAACACGTGGCGCGAAGGCTCGTGCGATAATTAAAATAAGTCGACTTTACGTTACCTAAACAGATACATTATTTAGACTCATAAATTTTAACTTGTTTTTAAGTGATGTAGATTAATTTAAATAAAATTAAGTTACCTGAATACCGAAATAATAACCAGATTAAAAATGACATCATTGATAAAGATATTAATAAATATATCTGGTTCCACCGTAATCCATAGTTATCTTTATTTTTCACCCAAAGAGGAATCGTTGAAATATGCTGTTTATAAAAACAAAGGCAAATTAGTTACAGGATCATACAAGTGAACTAAAGCTATGCTTTTATGTGGTTGCACTGAAGCTTTGGAGCTATCCTTTGCAAGCGCACAAGCTTACCTATATTCCAGGTGAAAGTACTGGAGAAGTGTTAAGAAGCGACTTCAAACGCTAAGAAGATTAGGTCCATGGATAATGAAGAAATAATTCCCAAAGTTAATCTAATTAACACTTGTTCTCATAACAGAAGTACCGTGCCATGCGTGTAGCTATCCACCTATGAATTCAACATCCAGCTTGTTTTCACTAAAAAAAGAACGTTCGTTATTTTCTGTCACAAACATTGTCCAAACTTGTGATTTGCATGCCAGTAAGAGATATGACACGTGATTTATTGTACTTTGAGAGTTAACTGCAGTCTAGCGTTCTTGTCTGCGCTTTTTAGCTTGTCGATTTTTACGGTAGACTCAGCACCAACGACGTGTGTCGTCACGCTCCAAGCCTCGTTAGGCAGCCTCGTCGAGGCCCTCTTTGGAAAAGCCGAATGATATCGCCTCATTCGACGATACCATCAATCGTGATAATGAGTCGCAGAAGCCAATCGATATTCCAACATTTCGCCAGCGCCAGCGCCAGCAGACAGCGTGTGCGCGCATGATACACCGACATTCTTCGGAGCAGCATCTCCGAATGTGTTGTACATGGAGATTCATTGTTGTTGCACCTTACTACTCCATTATCTGCGCGTTTCTAGGTCAAACGTGCGACAGAGAGGTAGCTTGTTGGCGAGGATTTGCGAGCAACGAAGACGCAAAGAATGAAGAGCAGTGAAAAGAGAAGAGAAAAGTATCGCAATTTCCCGTTTGCCACGCTTCGTTGGTCGTATTGGTGAACTGGCAATCAAGGGATTGCATCAGGCATAATTAGTAGAGTATTAGATATTTATGCAGATCACTGACGATCATCCTTTTGTATAGTGGTACCATTATTCCTGGGTCTGACACAGTTTAGTATAATCCTGGGTATCAAGCATCTTTTGATGTTGTCTTCAATTGGTGAAGAGTGTCTTTTTTTTTTTTTTTTTTTTTAGTACAATTAGCAGGAAACGTTAGCACTGTCATGATAGTAATCTGAAAAATAAATTATTCACTCAATTGCAATTACAGGTATATACAAAAAAAGTAGTTTTTGAAAAAAATTACCATGTATAAGCAAGCAGAATCGTAAAGAGGTATCTTTAACAAGAGTTAATTCTTAAAAATAAGGTATGAAAATGTCTTTTGTGTCAGAAATCTCCAAGCCTTACTACTTAAAAGCCGCTATCAGTTCCAATCGACATAAAATTTTATTTCAATACAATTTCAATGAGCAGATTGATGAATTCTTAAGAGTATCCATGTATGAATTATATATAGTATGCACAAGGTGGCTAGAACGTAACATGGCATAGGCAACTCGGGTATACCTGCGAAAGTAAAGTAATACGTTGAATAAATTTATGGATTACGTCCGGTTTTCGTTACGAGAATGGAGCTTTCATAGCCAGCAGGCACGCGCCCATAAAAATTGAAAGAGGCAAGTTTTTGGTGGAGACGTACTGACATTTTATAAAGTTGTTCCAATTTTAGAGATGAGTGTACAAACGGATTTGTGATGTTCAACAACAAAAAGTTAATCTTTTCATTTCAATAATGAATTTCAATACAACGAACAGCTTAACATGTTAAATTAATACAAAATAATCTCGTTCCACTTTTTAATGATAAATAAATATAATCTTCATTATTTTGGAAATTTGTTATGAACTATTATTAATGAAAAGTACAAGTACCTATTTCCGAACATGTAACATTTTTAAATTGAACCAAACTATAAGGGTATAATTTTCTACTAAATATCGCAAACATATGAAATAACATGCTTACAATGTCTCATGCAATAAAACAATTTCAAAAGAACACACGTCATTTACCTATTTTAATTTATCAAGTTTCATTCGACGCAGCTTCATACTTTTATGAGAATTGATTGATAAGAATTTTTATCTACGACCAAGAATTGTTGAATATTTTTTTCTTTTAGGCTTCATTCCCATTTTTTGATCAATAACAAGCAGATTCAATTAACACAACGTAGATGTATTTGCATTTCCTGGTCGAACTCTGCCATCTCCATTTTACATATCTCGTTCAAGTAAAATGTAAATTAAGGGGACAGTTGTTCGTGCCACCGATCATCGCACTGCGAATCCGAATATTAGAGAATGCACTTTGCATCAACAAACATTACAGCAGATAAAGTAATGAATGGATTTTAATATGATATTAAAAGCCTTGACCCTCATGTCTTGTAAATCTGCAAATAAAAGACATTAAATAATTAATATTTAAACATAACAGTATTTTATTTCTTTAATAAATTGCGTATGTATTTCTTAACTGTACTTGTATAAAAAAGATTAAAACCTAATTTGTTCTCTTAAAAGTGATTAATTATACTTTATAATTTGTATTAATTAAGAGAACTTTAAAAATTAATTATTATTTGAAGAACAGAGGAATAAGTTTTCATTATTCTTTGAAAAATACAACGCATAAATTCTAACGAAAAATCTCCGTTGACTTGGCAAATTATTCGAGAGTAATTAAATAACGTCTTGCGCAACGCGGATACAAGATTCAATTAACTTAATTTCAATGAACTTGGTAGTTTGTTTTAGCGTCATTTGCGTCTCTTTTGTGAGGCGCGCAAATCCTAGGAATATTGAAGAACCTTAGCAAAATGAGACAAGAAGTTGTCAGAACGATTTTAAATTTTTCCAAACACAACGTCGTCATTGTAAGTAAATGAGTATTAGTTTTAGGATGCTGCAGTTGCAAGATAACTTGTAATATAATATTCCATTTGCTTCACCAACTACACTCAAACCTGACTTATCTTACAAAAACGGGACCGGAAGTTCTCAGTTATTTTTCATTGTGACTGCCGAAGGAGACGAAGTTCAAATTTCGTCTTGCCGCGTTAACATCTCATTGGTTAATGGATGAAACAGGAAGAAGCAAGTGTAAAAATAAGTGAGAACTTCTTTGTAAGATAACTCAGGTTGTAAAATAAGTCAGTGTTAAGATAAGCGAGGTTCGAGTGTATCTTCAACGGTGGCGATATGTAACGGTAAAAACTGCCAGCAATTGATTTCTTTGCTACGTTCGGAGTCATCTTTGTTTCCTTAAAGTATAAAAATTTATTTTATTAGAATTTTATCAAAAATCTGTAAAACAATTATATAAAAAATGTTGTCTAAGTACTGTATCAAAATTACTTGAAGCAGCTGAAAAAAATTTTTTCAATTTATTGATTTATTTCACAATTATACATTCTTAGCTGGCTTTGGAATTCAATTTATAGTGACTTTGGTTAGCAATCACATCAAAAGCATTGAAATGTTTCTAGCACAGTAGTTCGTTCAAAAGAGTCCACACGTTCATGATTAGCCAGTTTTCAGTTAATTATGACTGCGTGTTTCATCGTTAGGAATAACGCAGTGGTGTTGCCGAAAGTCGAACATACCCAGTAGACTATGTATTACACATAATTATGTTAAATTAATTGGATGATATCAAACCAGAACTTATTAGACTGGTCTAACAGGAGAATTTATTAGGCTCAATCAGCCGAACCAAGTTAATTATACTAACGTAAAACTGATTTGTTAATGTCTATTATGGTTTGATTTTTATATCACAATATTAAATTAAAGGTAAAATTACTTCTTGTATTTTGTCTATTTAAAGACGTCTGTTGAATTTGATTGACAAATATTAAAGACAAGTCAAAACATTAATTTGGATTCAAATATTTGTACATTAATTCGAATGGACAGAGGTACTTGAATTCTATCGTTTAATGAAAAATCATTCGTGATTTGCTATACAATTTTTGAAAGAATAAAATATAGTCGGACTTTTCTTCAAGTAACTAATCATACTTATTACATCTGTTTATTTTTTCCGTTTCCTTTTTTTCTTCCAGGTAACTAATCGTACTCATTAAATTTGTGCTTTTTTCCGTTTGGTTATAGCAATCAATTACACTTCTTAATTTATTGTATGTATTTACATTAAACAAACATCGCAATACTCACTCTTTCGATTATAAACTAAAACAAATACTTTTTACTCTAAAAATGTGCTAAAAAAACTATCAAGGTAAACTCAACGACAAACTGCAAAAATATTTTACTGTCAACATCAACAAACAAAAACTCAATAATGAAGGAAGAAACAACAATTCAATTCATATCCCAGACCTAACTCAACCCGAGCGCAACATCCTGCACGATCCACAACGTGGCGCCACAATCGTCATCTAAAATTGCCCAATTCGTCTAATGAAAACGAAATATTGCGAGAAAAAAGGGAAAACATCGAGCCGGGAAAGTCGTAGAAAGCTTTTTTCAGCGGTACGACAGAATCGTCGCTCGGCCGAACGACCCCTGTGAGCCGGTTGAGGTACGGGTACTTGGCCGTGGCGTTGGTGTTTCGGGAATGGCGCCTCGCTGACACCATTTTCCGCCACTCACGTCGATTCATTAAATTGCAATCGACGTGCCGTGAACGGCGCTGCAACCGGGTCGCAGCACAGATTGTTTGGATTTTCTTCAGGAAATCGGCATCGCGGGGCGAATAATGCACTGGTTGTAAGTACACGCCGGGCTGACGCTTGCGCCCTGGCGCTTTTTGGGCAAGTGTAGCCGAGCGGCGTGGCCTATGGCAAGGGACTTCCGTTGCTCGCACAGGAACAGGAAGTCAAAACGACGAGCCAACGATAACATCCTGCGCGCACCAACCGTCGGCTACGTTTCTATCGGCAGACGCTTTTCGCAACGTCCCATTGATTCTTTATCAACTCCGTCGCTCGATTATTCTTGCCTTTATCTTTATTCTCCGACGTCGATTCGATGCACGATTTTACGCGAACGTTCGCTTTTATGTCAAATATAAATCAAATTTGCCTGTTTGTTTGATTTGGACTTTTCATCGAGACGATTGTTGCGGAATTTTTTGACACAGTTAAATTTGGTAATTGTTGCAAAATGACAGTTTCAGGATCGGAACATACACCGGACACTGAGGAAAAGAGGTTAGAAAGATGCAGGAGGGCATTTGCAACGTCAACGAATACGATAACACGCTCATCCCCGTAAGTTTCATTTTAGAACGATGACAGTTGGAAAAAAAATTGTGTTTTTCTTACTATTTTGTATTGTATTTAATTTTACGATTTCAATTTTGAAAAATAGTATAGTTTAATACATTTTTTAATGACAAGGTCACTTGTTCATTTAATGTTGTAGATAACTTCTTTTATGTTACTGGAATTACATTTCTCGTAACAAAACCGTTCTTTTTGTGTATTATTAAAACATTTTTCTTTTAGGTGGAGATACTTTCATGT
Organism: Aradophagus sp. ZL-2020; assembly: GCA_022817685.1. Taxonomy (NCBI): domain Eukaryota; kingdom Metazoa; phylum Arthropoda; class Insecta; order Hymenoptera; family Scelionidae; genus Aradophagus; species Aradophagus sp. ZL-2020. The sequence goes on from JABFOV010000668.1 coordinate 12,797, forward strand.
AATGTTGCCATGGGATCCAGACCCCAAGACGCTTTGTCAATAGTAGAATTAGGAAAACAATTATTATTAAGTGCTAAGAATGGTGATAAAGATGCTGTCAGAGAATTAATGTGCAGGGGAGCACCTTTCACTACAGATTGGGTAAATTTAAAACAAATTCTTTAAAAGTAAAATACATTCAATTGAAATATATTAGAGAAATCATAAATACAAATAAATTCTTAAATATTTCAATATTTAATAATGTCAAGCTAATTAAAGAAAAGTTATTCAAGTCGATCAAAATAATTTTTACAGCTAGGGACAAGTGCGTTACATCTCGCTGCTCAAAATAATCATTTAGATACGGCTGAAATTCTACTTCGCGCTGGAATATCAAGGGATGCAAGAACAAAAGTTGATCGAACACCACTACATATGGCTGCTTACGAAGGGCATCATGAAATGGTTCAACTGCTGTTAAACTATGGTGCTGATGTTGATAGTAGGGATATGGTAAATGTCGCTAAATATTTAATATTATTTCATTATTGTGTAGTACTTATTAACATTTAACACTATACATTTGTTTATTTAAATGAACTTAATTTTTTTATAATATATGAATAATTTATAATTTTAAAGTAAAATTATGATTGCTTCTTTTTTTTACAAAATTGTATTCAATTTCAGCTTAAGATGACTCCTTTACACTGGGCAGTAGAAAACGATCATGTGGAAGTTATGAAAGTCCTATTGGAGCATGGTGCTGATGTCTATGCTACTAGTAAATTTGACAAAACGCCAATCAATTTAGCAGTAGAACATCATAAATTTGAATTAGCTGAAATGTTGAATCAAGAACGGGACGTTTTTCCAAAACAAACCATTATCCAAACCCAAACTAATGTGCAAAGTTCACGTGACTCTGATATTAAAATAAACGAGGATAGTTTGATACAAATGGAAGAAGAAAGAGAAGAGGAAGAACAAGTCCATTTGCAAGAACATCAACCACAGAAAAGAAAAGCGTCAGGTGATTACATTGATTAATGGCATTAAAAAAGAAAAGAAAAAAAGCAAGCTTTACAAACCAAGTTCCAATTTATCAAATGACAATTTGTTGACTGATGTATCTTTTTTTACAGGTAAAAAGCAGCGAATGCTATTCCAACAATTCCAAATGACAAGTGACGAAGAGCCAGAAAAAGAATTAGGCGAGATCGATGGATTTGTCAGCTCAGCTTACATGAATAGTAGTAAAAACCACAAAGACATATCAGATTTTGGAATCGATCAGCCATTCCAACTATTACAAACTCATGGGATCACTGTGATCCCAGTTGATAATGATTCCATTGTTGAAAATGCAATGGAAAGTGGTCGAACTGTTGTTTTAACAGGTAACAACAAAAATTAAAAATTTTTCAGTATTTTTATGAATGTATACATGCGTATTAAACAAATTAAAATGAATTTTTCACAGAAGCGGGAAAATTAGCTTTAAATTTATCTAAAGCAAATGTTAAAAGATTACAAGTCCAGACTCCAAAAAAAGTTGCTCCAAGGAAGGTGATAACAATCCGAGCTGATCAAATTCTTGGTCAGAGCGCAAATACAATCTCATCGAGAAGTCCAAACATTCTTAAGAAAAATACTAGCGATAAAAACAAAACTTTTATAACAACGATATCAAATTCACAGCCCGTTAATTCAATTACAATCAATCCATTATCTAAGGTTGGTTTTAATACATTTTAATGTCTAAAAATTCGTCAACAAAAATTTTAATAAATACAAAAATTTAAGATATGAATTATGAGCTGATTAACAATTCATTTTTTTAGGCTAAAACAGTAACAAAAGCACCAGAAAATTTGATTTTACATTTAGATGACGAAATTGAAGAAATAACCGAAGAAGAAAATACCAAATTAACTTCTAAAGGAGAAATGGTACAAGAGACGGATATTGCGATTTTGAGTCGAGAGTTGGCAAAGGCACGGAAGCAGGCGGAAGAGTATCGTAAAGCGTTACTGAAAAAAGTGGAAGAAGCCGAGAGTTATAAACAACAATTGCGAAATCTTTGGGCTCAGTGCGCAATGAAATGAAGTAAAAATTTTTTATACGAATAGTTCAATTTAAATTTAAAAAGTTATTCGGTATTTGAAAGAAAAACTGATGAAGCCACGAAGATAGAAATTATATACCTTTTTTGAATAAGCACATGTGTTTATAGCAATTTACATTTCATATCTGCCATATTCGCGTTAAAAAAAACGCTGCTGTTATCAGTTTTTGTTTTTATATCACAAAAACTCTTACATAATATCTATACTGTACTGTATATACTAAAAAGGTGTAATATTTCTATCCATGCAAGATGAGTGACAAGAAAAGTGAAATAGACATTTTCTTGAACTGTTAATAGTGATAAATTGTTGAAGTCTGTAAAAAAATAACTTTTAATCCAACGTCTTTCGGAGACATTGGACATCGCAATGCGTGAATAATTTTTTACCTGCGATGATGCTTGCCTGTAACTTTGTTGTTTGTATAAATGGGTATGCAATGTGCAGTGTGTTGAAACGCTCTTCAAAGCACACAAGTAGAGCGCCATCCTTTTGTAAAGAAACTATTTTATATATAAATGTAACATTTTTATACCGATGTAAAACAGAGGTTATAAATATAATACAACTAATGAATCGTTACAAATCGTCTAAATATTTATTGATCTGTTGCCGAAATTGATATTCACTTATAATTAAGAATTGTGTCCTATAATTTGTTAATCTGTAGACATTAATTTCTTTAATCATACATATTAAAAAATTGTACAGTAATTTATTAGTAAAAATCGATTAAAACAGTATAATACTAATGAAAAAAAAAGTTGATAAAATTATATTTTTTTTTACAAAAGGATTTTTGTATGACAAATTATGATTGTAGATCAGTAAAACTGATTCAGGGTAATTTTTTCTTTTTTTATATACAATATTATTTTTTATCGTTCATCTACTAAAAGATCTGATAACAATATTCGTGAACTTTATTGCAGCAAAGCAACAGATGATAAAATGAGGCTTATCTGTGTGTGTACATATACAGATATTTCATTGAAGGCTCTCGTGAAACACATTGATTCATTCATTTGAATTTTACGCCGCGTCGCATCTACACGTGACACACCCCATGCGTATACATACATATTCTCGTATTACACCGATTGATATAAATATTGCGCAGTTGCTTCTGCGCAGACGGGCTCGGTGTTTTGATTTTTCGACGTAAACGCTTTTTTCTCCTATCATCAAAATCACTTTCCATTTCTTTCTTGATTTTTCAGCAACGATCGATCGAAAAATCAATTTAATTAAAAAATATTCATAACATAATTTTCAATTGATTTTGCCCTCAATAAATCACATAATTTATTATACATAATAAATTACAAATTCACAGTAACAAAGAAAGAAAAAAAACCTCTAAACTCTTTTATTAATCATTCTATCGTTATCACATGCAAACAATCTAGTTTATTTATAGAAACGTTTACTTCGTTTGTCCGCTCGGTTCCGACAGTGTCGTCTACGTTCCGAACGTTCGATTATCTACGTTTCAGGCGCGTCAAAAAATAAACATCCATTATTTCGCGCCAACAATCGCAGTGGCCTACAAAGCTCCCGACGACGTAGCATCGAATCACGGAATATTCGTCCAATCTAAACCCGCGTTATTGTCAGTCCAAACGCGCGCTTTCAACGCAACAACCTTTTTCTTCCTCATCTTCATCTTTTATTACATCTTCCTGTATAGGTGAGCATGAGTAACGATTTTCTCCGCGAGCCTAGCTCTATTATATCGATTCAACTAGCGATAGTCGCCAACTATTAAACTACGCATAACTGCGTCGTTGCGTGAACAAAGTGGACGTTAACAAGGCGGCCACGCGAAAGTCCCGATTCACGAAAACCTCGGCCGAGCGTCGGACTTTCCCAGCCGCGGCGTCGCTTGTCTGGAAATGCGTAAAAAATTCAAAGTTTTCCCAATGCCACCGACGGAAAGAGAGGGGCGATCGCCGTAAAGGAGTACATGAAAGTAGGAACCCGGGTCTGCCAACCTAGCCGAGCTTCCTCCCGCAATCAATGTTTTTCCAGCCAACGAACGATTGTCGTGGAATCGCGCGAAAGTATAAACATCCATCCGCAAACGATAAACATATTCGACGATGTTTTCTCGTTGTCGAAGCGTCGCGCGGACGAGCGAGACGTTGATCCCGCTTATTCAAATCGCGGCCTTTCGAGTCGCAGTGCCGTACGCACCGGTCGACCTGAGATCCGTCGTCAATGATTTCCTAGATTGTTATCAATAATCGCGCGGTCGAACGACAGTGGGATTTGATTGCGGCGGAAAGAAAATCGCGTATAAATCCGGGTTGAAAGGAAAAAGGCAACCAACAAGTTGCACGGCGAAAGGCACGCAGTCGCGAGCCTCACCTAACCCGAGAAACGTCGTTGGCCAGCCTGCGTGAACGCAGTTTTCGATTTGTCGGGTGAGACGATTCGGAGCAGTTGCTGTTATTCGAGTTACATGAAACGATACTTTTGAAGTTTGTAACGATATAAAAGACAAAAGTCAATTCATTGTTTACGAAATTTTAAAATCCTTGTAAATATATTTCATGGTTAAAAAAAAAAAAAAAAAAATGAAACTATGGAATATTTGAAAATATTTTCATTTCAAGTTTCCAATAAATTATAATTCATCATACATTAATTATTAAATATTTAAGACGTATACTTGTCGTTTCATTTGAATGCAATTTTCATACATCATTTACTTAAATATAATAATACAATTTACAATTTTTTGATTGACATATAATCTAATCGATATAATTTTAACATACTTTTAGTGTTTATTAAACGTAAATGTTGAAGAGAACTAGGAATATTGCCATTTGTAACACTGACAAGTGCAAAAGTAATGAAAAAGCAGCGTGATTTATTTGGCGAAGAAAGGAGGGTGAAAAGAAAAACAGGGACGATTGTCGTCCGGGGCGTGCTTGCGCGCGAGGTTTGTCGGGCTTAGGTTGGCAACGGGCCCTCGGTGCCGCGAGCGCAACCGCCGCCGCCACTGCCGCGACGAGTCGCATCGTGCGCGTATCCCCCCGGAGTGCGTTTGACCGCCGAGCCGAGCAAATCGCCCTGTTTGTCGCCGCGAGCCGCCCTCGGGAGGTGTCGGGTGGTGCGTGCCGCGGGTCCGCTAGGCGTCGCGGCCCGCGTGGCGATGCGCCACGACGGCCCGGTTGTGCAGCCAGTGCCGCGAGCCGCTCAGCTTTGCCGATGAAAAATGGCGTCCGAGAGCGAAGCCTCCTGCCTGAGCGACCCGAATTTCGCCGTCATCTGCTCCTTCCTCGACTGCTTCGGCAAGAGCTGTGGCCTCGACTTCCCGGACATCGCGCGCCTGCAGGAGATGCTCGAGAACGCGCAAGAAGGTGAGTCGCTGCCGACGACGCGACTCTCCCCGTCCTATCGCCCTCTCCCTCGCACACGCGCACACGCACGCGCGCGCGCGCGCGAGCTCCTCACTTTTCGTCTGGCCGACAGAGACGGACGATGCTATCGTGATTGTCAACGAACCAATTTTTTCTTTTTTACCTTTTCTTGACTTTGCATTTTTTTACTTTTTTTTTTTTTTTATTTTTTTTCTTTGACTTTTTCATTTCTGCTTTTCTGCGCTATGAAAGTCGCTTCTCGGGTTCTTGGTTCGACTTTTCGAACCCCTTTATGTTTCGAAATTGATTAAAAAATTCCAAGAGATAAGATTGAAGGAGTGATGATCGTTTGTTTGTTTGTTTGTTTTTTTTCTGAGGCTTGATCGATTTTTTTAGATTTTGGAGGTATATGGTGGGTGTGATAGGTTAAGAAAGGTGGGGAGTTGACAGTTAGGCGGACACAGTTGCATTGTTTAGACATCTTGATGCATGGATGGAGAACGCTGAGACTGGATGTATGATTTGATTGTGTTTAAGGGTTTCTTTATATTGTTTGAAATTTTGAGTGAAAATTCAATATTACAACAAATAGTTACATAGCATTTATATAGAGTAAATAATTGTTTTAAATAATTAAGAATTACAGCAAATAATTTTTATAGGGTAATAATTTATTCCGGTCTTAATTGGCTCAAAAACAATTTCATTTTAAAATGTACTCTACTTATTAACTAATGACTTGATACAAAATTACATTACAGGAAATTATTTATTTACTCTAGTTTTCATAATTGATCATAAAAAATTTTTTTTTTTATTTACCCTTTAACTTCTTCAACTAAAATCTTGGAAATAATTACCAAAAACAATGTTCTCTTTAAATATAATGTAATTTGTCAAATGTAATTTTATTTTAATTTGTCAAAATATTGTCAATGGTAAAAGGCGCCAAGAGTATCAAGAGTCAATAATAACAAGGACCTTCGTTGTTGTTGTTGTTGTTATTGACAAAGGACTCTTGCTACAATGGAATCTGAATCCCCCAGAATGAGTAAACGAAAGGAAAAAAAAAGTGCATTGTTTACATCTAATGTAAACAAGGACAGATGAAGATGCAATAAGCGGAACAAAATAATACTTATTTGTTTACATCTAATGTGAACAACGACAAACAATAATATTTACTTACTCTCTATTTTCTTTGTTTACAGTTCAATTTAATTAATAAAAAAAAAGTTGTGCAAACGAATCGAAAATATGAATATAAAATAATTAAATTATTTTATTGTTGTATGAATACTAATTAAAAATGTCATTCATTCAATTACTTAAAAATTTATTAAAATACTGATAATATAATAAACTAAATATAAGTTAAACGTTGAAAACACAAAAAAAAAACATAAAAACATGATATCAAAATAAAATGTAATTCTACCATTTCATTTTATGTTATGTGTATGTGTCTTTAAAAACATAACAAATACACACAATTACAATGTAATTTTCAATTTGTATGTCTAAACAACGTAATTTACATGCACTCTGTGATTGCCTAGAACATTTAACGTACGTTTAGTTAAATATTCGGTACCAATTAATTTTATTGCATTAATTATTTTCTTTTTCAGTAAAATTGGATTGATGTGATCTTTTAATTTGATTAATATTAGTTTAAAATATTACAATGCTTTTGCGATATTCATAATGTGTATAATTAAACATACTATATAATTTACTGAACATCGTTATTATCAAATTGAATTGTTAATGAGCACTTATTTATGTGTTACTTTGAATTTTGCAGTACCACAAAGTTTAATTGACTTGCACATCAAATTGTTGCGCAAAATACGAAAATCAGTGACTTCTGAGAAATGGGAGCGTGCATTAGTTAAATTCTGTCATACATATTCCAACCAGGATGGATGGGAGCTTGAACGGTTTGGTTACAAAAAAGCTCGTGTTGCTGTTAAATTACGTCTGTTAAAGGTAATTAGTTTAATTGTGTACTTAATTTGTAATATCGCTTAAGAAAACTCAAAACTATTAACCTAGGAAAAAATATTTTGATTTTTTTATATATGATAATAACTAATAGTGAACAATTATTTGTCTGCTGTATTATTTTAGTATCAAATAAATATTTAAATATTTAAAAAAATATTTTTTTATTTTCAATACACAATAATTTATAGAACAAATAAATAAATACGAATCTCAAGGAAATGTTTACATTTTCACTATTTAATACGTATTAAAATTGAAAAACAATTGAAACAAACAAGAAAAAAAAACTTTTAAACATTTTGACATGAGAAACAGTTAAAATATGTAGTTTATCCTTTCTTGAATTTCTGGAAATTGAGCATTTACCATGAATATTTTTTGTGACCGTGAAAATCTGAGAAATCATAGATCCATAAAATCCACCATCATTTCCTTATATTTGTAGAATTCCTATTTTTTCTTTCTTTCTTTTTTACAATATTCGTAAAAATTTCATGTACTTTTTTATTTGTTTATTTACAACAAATGAAAACAAATAAACAAATAAAATATAAAAAAATATTTTTATTGCAAATATACTCATGCCAATCATTTCATTTCTATTTTTATTCGAAAGCTTGACGCATTGATAAAATTAAAAAAAAATTCTTACTACTTAAATTTACATACATATATTTATTCAATTATCTAATCAACAAAAGTAATCATATAAAAAATGTAATAGTAAATATAGGGAAAGTTAAAAAAAGAAATCTGTTTTTAAAAGATATATGTATATTTTGAAGTGAAAAGTAACCTGTAGTTTTATTGCAGGCTTTACTTGAAGCACAATTCGACTTGAATCAAAAATTCAAGAATGAAATTAATAAGCTTTCGGCTAAAGAGCTACGAGTTGAACCTCTTGGAAAAGACAAACTGGGCCTCGCATATTGGTGTCAGCTTGATGATCAATGTAACATTCGAGTTTATCGCGAAGACGTTGATGAAGAAAATTGGGAACTTGTTGCTAAGTGAGTAAAGAAAAAATTAATATTACAAAAATTGCATCATTCAAAATTTGATTGTTGTTATAAATAAAAAAGATGTAATACCCTTCAGAAGTATTAAACTTAATAGCATAAATGCTTAATAATTATAAAAGACATAGTAGATTTACTAATAATTTCGAAATGATGAAGCAATAAAAATTATGACATTTATGCTTTTCATTCATAACAATATTATTTATTTTTTAAATCTTTTTGTTAATAAATGATTAATTTTAAAATTCAATTTCAATCCAAGTATACTGAAAGTGGTACTTTGAATATTTATATTGAATAACTGCATTTAACTTTTGAAATTCAAAATTATATTAAGTAAATTTGATTTATTATATTTAACACAATTATTCACCTTTATTTCAGGGATCGGGAAGGAATGATTAGTTTAATAAGTGTTTTATCTGACGGTGAAGTCGGTGCTTTGCCTATAAGTGAAGACAGTAATAGTGCCGATTCTCTGGACAAACCAATTATAGACACAGGTCAAGATGAGTCTATTGAAAATAGTGATCAAGAAATAAACGATACAGAACCCCTAGAAACCAAATCGAACAACGATGTTGAGGACTCTGAAATCATGAAAAAGAAAGATGATGAAGAAGATAACGAAGAACAAAGTGCCGATGAGGATGAAGAAGAAGAAGAAGAAGAAGAAGAAGAAGGAGAAGAGGAAGAGGAAAGTGTTTCTGACGAAGAAGAGGAAGACGAAGAAACAGTAAATGATGAAGATAACAAAACAATGGAAGGAATTGAAAATGCAAATGTAACTGAAAATACATTAGAAGACAACGTCAATGTTGAAAATGTCAAATCAAAAGAACCAGTAAATAGTGTCAAGAACACTGGGACTGTTTCGACGGAAGAACCACAAAACGTTACAGCAGAGGTAAAAGTCGATATAACTGACTTGAAAAATGGTTATAAGTCAGAGGAGGTGAAGTCAGTTGAAACGTCAGTCATAAGTTCGCCTCTAAAACTGGTTAATACAAAACCAGAACCACAAATTCCAACTCCTTCAAAGAAACTAGAACCAGCGGATTCACCAAACAAGAGCAACACTGCCTATGGTCCATTCGAAATCACAGCGGTACATAATAAAACATCAGTAAAGCCAATCGATCAACTGGCCGCTAATCTTGTACGCATGCAAACAGAAAAGCTAGAGAAACCAACAAAATCCCTCGAGAAGATTGCCGAAAATCTTGCGAAATCGAGTCAGTTTATGGGCACACACAATGGCATGGATCTGTCATCGTCAGCTCGCATATACGAAAGTGACCAACCAGTCGACTTCTCAGGCGTAGACCTTTCTAGTCGCAATAAGTTGAGTCCCAAGTCTATCGATCTATCAGCTACTGGTTATCGAGCCCAAGACAAAGAAATGGACTTGAGTACAAAGAAACCAAGTAAACCAGATGTAGGGTATGATTCACGAGCAGTCATGATGCGCAATCATGCAATGGTCGCAGATCTGAGCAAAAGACAGGCGCCTTTTACTGGTTTTGACATGTCTACCAGTTACCATAACTCAAGTAGATTACAAAAGGAAGAGTATAGACTGCCGAGTTACTCGATTTTGCCAGATCCAAGTAAATTAGCGGCATTGAGGATGGGCGCATCGCCAGTAAAACGACCTCTTGAAGATGATACTGGTATTATAAAAAAGTTACGCACAGACATGATTCCTATTCGAGGTTCAATAGAGAAAAAGGACTGGAGGGATCAAGTGGGCGAGGCGATCGAAGAACCAGTAATGATGGTCCAAGGAGACGGTGAAGGAAGTGACTGTGAAGCAGTCAACCCTGGAATCGGGGATGCTATTGAAGAACCAGTCATGTTTTTCATTGGCGAAGGTTCCGGAAGAGATTGCGATGCGGGCAATCCGAATGATGACGAATCCAACGATAACAAAGACAGCAATGACTCCAAGACAGAATCTAAAATTCTACCAGATAGCAGTCTCATGAACAATGTAACGAGTAAACCGTTGCAATTGAATAATGACGCTGATACAACGGACCACTGTTCTGTTAGTAGTGAGAACGTAGAAGAATCAAAACCTAAGTTCAAGCCTAGTCTAGGAGTGCAGGTGATCGCCAAGACGTCGCAAGGATTGAAAAGGATATCCAGGTGGGATGTTGGTGCACCCGATGACAAACAGTGTGGTGTGTCCAGTCAGGCGGATATATCAGTTGAAGACTATTGCAGACCTGAAGTGCCTGAAGAAGCTATCAACTGTGTTGAAAAAATGATTGAAGACATCTCAAGCACAAGTGCGGTACGCGAGGATGAAAGCTCCTGTTGCACTTCTTCTACTAATCAGAAGCAAGATGAGATGAACAAGGACAGCGACGTTTCATGTTCAGCGTCACCTCCAAGGTTCTTCTTTGGACCAAACTGTGTTTCATACACGCCAAAGGTAGACGAATTAGAAAATGGCGGTGAACAGTCCGATGCCAAGATTGATGTTGATTTGATGGAAAATGAAAGTAAAGAAACTGAAAACGTTTGCGAAAGTAGCACTTCATTGCCTTGTGATGAAAATAAGGAAGCACTGATTAACGATAGAACATCTGCCAATGAAGTTGTGTGTTCTTCAGAAATTGAAGATCTTAATTCAAACGTTGCTAACGAAACAGTGGAAATGGTAGGAACATCTGTGTCTGAACTTCCTGAGGAAGTTCCAATAGTTGAAGCAATTAAAGTTGAAATGGATGTTCCAGTGTCTTCTGTTGATGTTGTTACAGGTGGACTTGAAGATCAAAATGACAATGTTACATCCAATGTGGATATTAGTGAGAGCAAGGTGTCTGATATTAATTATGAAAACGACTCTCAACTGAATGAAGCGACTGCGATAGATGCAGAAGCAGAAAATGTTGAGAAATTTCAAAAGCTAGCAGAAACCAGTTTAGATGTTGGAAGCACTTCGGAATTAAATGAAAGAGAAATGCAGATGGAAGCTGAAGAAAGTGTATGTACGTCTCAAGACAATGAAGATAACTGCGGTTTATCTTCATTAAGTGTAGGAGAACATCAAAAAGATGTTCAAAGTAGCGACTTTCTGGAAAACCAAAACCAATATCTCGATGATGTAGAGAATTTTGTTTCAGAAAGTAACATTATTCAAAACAATTGTGAATCAACAAATGAGAATGTTCCTGACGCTACTGAGTCAGCAGAAGAAAACATTAATCTTATCGATTCAACTGAATTAACAGAGAAACCAAGTTCTTCTGAAAGCTTAAGTGAGAATCAAGACAGTGTTGTTCAAGAATCGTTATCGGTAGTTCAAGAAATTTCTGAAGAAGAAAAGTGCGATTCATTCAGTGAAGAAAAAGTTGAACAAGTCGATGAACAAAGTGAAGATGGTGTATCGTCATCTCTTGTAGATAATAAGGTTGAAGCGCTGGAAAGTATAAATGTAAATGACAATAGCGCCAAAGATGTTAATGAAACTTGCGATGTGGAATTACTGAGCAGTAACACATCGTTAGTTGCAAATTATGCTAGCAGTGATTCAAACGTCAGTGACGATATGTTCATTAGTAGTGACAAAGAAAATGAACTTTTGTCTGATAAAATTGATGAAGAGAATTCTGATTCCAAATCTCTTCCAATTTGTTTTTCGGAAAACGACATGAAAAATGAAATTGAAAAACCAGATATAGAAAATGCAGAAACTGCAACGAGTAATGTTCAAGACTACAATAACAGTGATGATAGTGAAGAGAAAAATCTTTCAAAAGAAATTGCTAATGAAATGGAACAGCTGCAGGTACCTATTGAAACTGAAAACGAAGTTTCAGAAGTAGACACGTGTCAAGATATGTTGAATTTACAAGACTCTACTTCAGAAAAGGAAGACTTAATAAGTGACGAAACTATATCCAATGAGGCAGGTATTGATGTTAATACAGTTTCAGAGCTACCAAATGAAAATGTGAATGTTGAGGAAAGGGAAATATTGGAAAAAAATAAGTTTGAAGAAAATTTAACAGAAAAATCGCCCGTGTCCTGCGACATTGTTCAAGAAAATGAAATTGATGTAATTCCTCAAATATGTAATGAAGTACCAAATCAAATTACTGAATCAGATTCAGATAAATCCCAGGCTGTAAATGATGAAAATGAAACAATTGAAAAATCAGTAGCTGAAATTCAATCAGTTGTGATGGATGAGGCCAACAATGAAGAAATTGCGGAAGTAAAAGTTCAATCACCGTTAATTGAAAATGAAGTTGCAGAAGCAGAACTTCAAACGCCAGAAGTAGAAGAAAAATATGATAGCCATGCAAGTCAGATATCACCAATTGACAGTGATGTTTGCAAAGAACCACTTGAATCAGGGTTACAGGATTTGTCTGTAAACGTAAAAGAAACTGAACTGGTTAATTCTCAAGCCAATTTACCAGAAACATCTTGTAAATTGGCTGACGTAACTGAAAAATTATCCATTGAATCACAACTTCAGTCAATGGAATTGGAAAATGATGTTTACAATTTAGATGTCCATCCACTTGAAATAAATAAAGTAAACGAAATATTTGAAGAAAAGCAAGAGTCTTTGAAAATGAAAAATGACATTTGTGATTCAGAAGTTTTTTCATCGAAAATTCAAAATGAAATATCTACTGAATTAGAATCTGAGTCATTAAATATGGAAAGCAATGTGAATTATTTGAAAGCTCAACTATCTGATCCTGATATTCAAGAAACAGAAATGGAAAAAGAAGACATTCAATCATTTGAAATTGCAAACGAATGCAGTAATAAGATCACAAGTGAAACTTCATTAGAAAGAATACAAGATGAATCATTGAAAGAGGTGAAGGAAATTTCTAAAGAACCAGTGGTTGACGACCAAAAAGAATCATCTCAGATATCAAATGATCTTACAAGGGAATTGAAAGATGAAGGCATTAACGAACCACCAGATATGTTAAACGAAATTACAGAAGAGTCAACACTTAAGGAAACAACAACTGAACAGGATGAGAACATGGAAGCTGAACAAAACTTAATGATTGAAGAAGTTCAACCAAAAGAAATCATTGAAAAATCGCCAAACAGAGATGAAGTTGAACTTCCAGATACAATGAACATAGGTGCAAACAAAATAGAAGATGCAAATGCGTTAGATGAGAAATCGTCTGTTCTAGCAACAGAAATTATTGATAAATCTGTGTTGGAACCTGCGATTGAAACTACATCAGAAACATCAGAAACTGAACGAATTTCAGACGAAACGACGTTAGTAGATGCTGAATGTATTGAATCATCAATTACGCCTGAACATATACAAAATAATAAAGAAGAACAAATTGAAGAATCACTATTAGCAGATTCTTTAAATGAAACAGAATCAATCAGCAGTTCAAATCTTCCAGACTCTGAATCAAACAATAAGATAGATAATCAGACAAACGACCAAGAAGACAAAGAAATTTCAGCTGAAGAAACACTTGAAATTGATCCTTCAGATAAAAGAGAACCAGAAAGTACCTTAGATCTTCCAAAATCCACATCAGATTTTAATGAACCAGCTGTACCCCAGGATGATCTTTCCTCATTATCAAAAGAAACACATTCTCTCAATAGTCTCCCAAAAGAGTTAAATTCTGCAACACTGGAATCAAATCAATTAAGCAAATGCCAAGATGAATCTTTACCTTTACCTGAAACCCAACCTGAAGTTATTTCTCCAAAGGACTCAAGTTCTGAAATGCTACAAGTAAATAAAGATGTCACTGAACAGAACCAACAATCTTCTATAATTTCATCTAGATTGAACACAGAATCAGAGATCATTTCCAGCCATTCTCAAATTGTAGTTCCTTCTGAGCTACCCAATCATTTAGAATCCGAAGATGTTCCGCACCTTAATGTTGTTAATACTGTGTCGAAAGAAGCTCTTTCAGAAAACTCTGAGCCACCAACACTTATAGCTGAACAACCCACAGAAATTTTATCTGAAGAAAAACAAACAGAAAATAAGAAAGAAAGTAATAAACGTCAAGGTGAGTCTGTTGCTGCAGAAGATTTACCACCTGTGAAAACAAAGCCACCCGCTAATGCTGAAACAGTTTTGGAGTCACTAATGATTGCAGAGATGTCAAAAACAGACGAACAAGACAAATCAGAAAACGTATCTAAAGTCGTCGAATTTCCTAAGATTTCTGTGCGTAAAGATATCATACAACAACCCGTGGAAATTGAAAATGTTGATATTCAATATGACTCGGATGGAGTTGACAATGAGGACTCCTTTGCAATGCCAGTAGACGAAACTGATCCTCTGGCGGGTCTGGATGAAGAAGCGAATAAGCCTGTTGAAGGGCATCGGATGAAGATAAGAGTTAAGCCGGTGTCGGAGTTGGTTTATTCTAATTGGAAAATGGACTCACCGGAGCCTGTTAAAGATAACCGAGTTGAAGAAGCTGTTATGCAAAAGTCGGAGTTAGATATGGATCCTATTATGATTGAAGATACAAGACCATCTACTAGAGCTTCTCGTAAGAGACGTAGCAGTGCAAATGATTCAAATCTAGATGAGTCAAGAAATGAAGATATCTTTGAAGTGGAAGAAGAAAATTCAGGTGGGAAACGGATGAGGTTAAGAGGGAGAAGAATTGATAGCCAGTTAAGAAAGACGGTGGAAGAAAGCAGAGTGGTAACTATTTCATCCGAGGATGAAATGCAGAAGGCGCCAGAAATAATGATAGAGACCATCGATGACAATGACAATGAAGCAGAGAAAAAGGAAGGTGATGATGATGTTATGATAATTCAGTGTAACGATAGTAAAACAAAAGCTCGAGGCAGACCTAGAGGTAGAAAAAGGAGAGGAAGAGGATTCTCAAGATACAAGACTAAAACGTTGCAAAAACAAGTTTCAACTGAAAATGAGGATAAGGAAAAAGAAAATGATGAAAAGGACGTTGAAGTTATTGGAGGGAATGTTGAAGAAAGTGTCGACAGTGTTGATGCTTCTCAAGAAGAGAAAAAGCATACTAAAAAAGGAAGGAAGAAAAGTAAGAATTTTATTACTTTTCACTAATAGTTTAAAATGTTGAAATATATTAATTAAGAGATAAATTTGTTTCTTCAATGTTATATTGAACATTTTGATTAAAGACTTTACAATTCAATTTTCTGTTAATTATTGCAAGTTACTATGTATATTATTCATATTGCATTTTCTTAGTTATTTTTTATTATATTTTGTAATTATTAATTGCAATAGTGATTATATTAATGTTATATTAATAATTTTCAGAGAAAATGCTTCTTGGTCTTGAAATTGATACTTCCCTAATAGTAAATCAGCAAGGAGATTCAAATGATCCGCCAGTACGTCAGTCTCGTAGAATTGCACAATTAAAGATACAGGAACAAAGAAGAATAGAACAAGAAACCTTAGAAAAGCAAAAGACAAAGGAAGTAGGAGAAAAAGAGAAGAAAAAACGAAAAAAGCAAAAAGTAAGATAATTTAAATGATTTTGAATTACATGAAATTAATTAAGAAATATTCTTT
Source organism: Aradophagus sp. ZL-2020 (assembly GCA_022817685.1). Taxonomy (NCBI): domain Eukaryota; kingdom Metazoa; phylum Arthropoda; class Insecta; order Hymenoptera; family Scelionidae; genus Aradophagus; species Aradophagus sp. ZL-2020. Next base: position 28,869 of record JABFOV010000668.1, read on the forward strand.
TTTTCTATTGTGTTTTTATATAAAGGGATATAAGATATGTAAAGAAATAATTATTTCTATATAATAAAAAAAATATTTTTAATTTTCTTTGTCATATAACTGTTCTAATTCAGTGGCTCTTATTACATTTTCGATTGCAGCCTGAAACTGAAGAAGAAGAGGAAGAAGTTGTCATTGAATATGAAAAAGAAACTAAAAAAAAGAAGCGAAAAAGGAGAAAGAAGAAAAAACATGGAGCAAAATTTAATCCAGCCAACGCTTGGCAAAGTTCTTCAGGTTCAAGCAGCGATGAAGAAAACGCAAACGAAGAAGATGAGGAAGATGAATTGGAGAGCGACGGTTCGGTCTTATTCAAAAGCGATCACGAATTTTCTCCTGAAAGTGACTTAGAAAAGGATGAATCTGCAGAACCACTGAGACGAGCACGAACTGCTCAAAAATGTAAATGTAGAAATATTACTAAAACATTTTACCTTGTATATACAAATGACATTAACATATAATTTATATTATAATATTTTATAAAAATGAAATAGTAATTTATTACAGTATTTTAACATTAAAAAATTAATGGTTTTACAGCCGAAGATGTGGAAGAAGCAGATGATGAATATGCATGTCAAAAGTGTGGTAAAGCAGATCATCCTGAATGGATTCTTCTTTGTGACAAATGCGACAAGGGATGGCATTGTTCATGTCTTAGACCAGCCTTAATGCTTATTCCTGAAGGCGATTGGTTTTGTCCACCATGCCAACATGTAATAATAAATCTTAATAATTTTACAAAGAATTTAAAAAATACAATAATACATAGAAATGAGAAAAATGTATCAAAAATGTATCAATTTAATATTGTTAAATAATTTATTAATTTAATTACTGTTTATTATTTCAGGATTCATTGATTGTAAAACTTCAAGAAAGTTTGAAATCATATGACACTCTCATGAAGAAGCATGAAAATGAAATCTTGAGAAAGAAAAGACTTGCACATGTTGGCATTAGTATGGAAAATGTTTTGCAGAAAAAAGATTCTGCTCAAAGTTCTAAAGCTTCCGACGACTCTGATTCCGATGATGGTAAGTTGATTTATTTTTTGTCAAACAGAATTTAAATCTGATTCTTAAAATACATATTAATCCATATTAATTTTTATTGTGATATTTTGTATTAAACTGCAATACAAAAAAAAAACATAAAATAATACTATAATATGATTTGCTTATAAATTAAAATAAAAAATTATTCAAAAATGAGATAATTTTTAATATTTCACACTTCAAATTTATTTCAATTACAGATAGTTCATCTTCATCCAATTCAAGCTCTGATAATTCAAGTAGTGAGGAAAGTGAGCCTGTATATCAATTGCGCGAAAGACGTTGCGCCAATACTTATAAATTCAATGATTACGACGACATGATAAATGCTGCTATTCAAGATGAAGTTGAGGCAGTACAAGGTGCTGGGAATCAGGGAAGAGGAAAAGATATTTCTACAATCGTTAATGCTGAAAAGGAAGAAGCTCAGGTTAAAAACTAACACTTATTTTATTGGGATTAGACATTTCTTTTATTTTCGTTTATTATACAAAATGCATTCAAATAAATAAAAAACACTCTCACTTACTAATCAAATGATCCTGATATGTAATTTTTATATTCTTAGGCTGAAGCTCTTAAGCTTCAAAAAAGCGATAATGAAGATTATGAGGAAAAATCTGAAAAGAATAGTGATGAAGATTATAAAGTGGAGAAGGATGAGGAAGAGGAAGAAGAAGCTCAGAAGGCTGCAAACAGAAAATTATTGTCACGCAAAAAGCACAGAAAATTGAATAGCTTAGATGTCAGTAGTGAGGAGGACGATCCATATAGCGATGAAGATTTCAAGGGCAGCAGTTCAGATGAAGAGGAAGATTTTGATGAACCAGGAAGCTCATCTGACGAAAGTTCTCTTGGTGGAAGAAGACGCGGTAAACGTAATGAAGCAAGACCGGTTCGAAGGTCAACTAGAACCAGGACCACTAGATATGACGAAGATTTTAGTAAGTTGTATTTTTATTTTTCGTAATTTGCATTGAAAGAAAAGTTTGATGATAGATTTCATGAATTTAAAAAAGAAATGAAAGAGAAGAAAGTAAATGTATTCAAATGGATTTTCATTTTATCTTCAATATCCTAGTAAATGATAAGAATAAATCAATTAGTTATAGAATTATATTATACTTTACTTTCTTTATTCATAAGATATATTTTTATGTATAATATTTATTCATTATTCATTTTTTATTACTTTTCGTGATTTGTGTTCAAAATGGATTAATGTAGATATTTTCATTTTTTGCTAAAGCAATTTATAATAATAATATATAAAATTATAAATAATAATATTAATAAAAAAATTAAACTCTTTCATAAAATCTTATTTTTATCATAAACGAAACAATCAAACATAAATGAGTTTGTTATTTTGATTTAGTAAATGACGATAGTGATGAAAGTGACAAACCCAAAAGGAAAAAATCGAGATCACAGTGGAATGAGTCTGAAAGTGAAGACAGTGATAATTCCTGGAGACAGCGTAAGAAAAGGTAATCTTATCTTCTGATTATTTGTGTAATATTATTTTTTTTATTATTATTATATAGAAATCTAGTATTAACATATTGACGACCAAAAAAAATGTACATTTTCATGAGCATTATCGTTCCATATGTTGTTCATGAATATGCACCTTAAAAATACTTCAGTAAGTTCACATTAATCTGGGAAAGAAAGCGCTAGTAAAAGAAGATAGAAGCGTTCCAACTTTGTGCTTTTCAAATAGAGTTCACTTTCTTCTATCCTTTTTTACAAACAGCTCTGGCGCGGTCTTTCCAGCTGGCAGACAAAACAATATCTGTTAGTAAACAAAAAGATGAGACGCCAGTCTGTTCCAATAATTTTCACATTTCATTGCCAGATTTACTTATACTTGAGAGCTTACGTTATTTTCAATTTTATTCAATGTAATTCTATCGCTAGAAATTAATCGTTCGCTTCACAATGAAGAGGAAGAAGAGTAATCAGGCAAAATAATATATTACATAAAAATAAATTTATTTTAGAAGCAAAACCGTGCCAACGTCACGATTTCGATCGGTTCCAAGCAAGACAAAGTTCAAAAAAAAGAAAAAAAGAAAACGTATCATTGAATCAGAGCAGAGTGAGAATGAAGAGGAAAGGGAGCTGAAGGCGTCGATTAATGCCGAAGAGGAAAAGATTGTTGAACAAACAAGCACCTTGGAAGCAATTGCAAGTCAACAATCTCTCCCCATTCCTCAATCAGTCCAGCAAATTCCAGAACAAAACCCACAACCGATCCCAGTTCCTCAACAAACGTCTCAAATGGATTTACAAGAGCAGCAATACCCAGAACTGCAAACACCACCCGTTTCAGAATCTACAAACGAACCTCTGGATAAGCCAGCTTTGGAAACTGTAGTTACAGAACAAACGCATCAGGAAATTCCACTTGAACAGCGAGAACAAATGTACATGGAAAAGGACGCAGTTAATACAATGAGCCAAGTGCCGGCAATGATTATGCCTAACGTCGCTGAAAATGCAGTCCTCGCGCCAGAAATGAATCCACCTCTAGTCGAAGAATATCCGAAAAAGAGAAAGAAGGTAAATAAGAGATACAAGAAAATAAAAAGAGATGAATTTGATTTGAAGTTTTTATTAAATTAAAAAGTAAGTCATCATTGTATTATACAAAATATAAAATGAATTACAAAATAATGGTGAATCATGCAGCAAGGGTGGAAAATTGACTATTTCTGCCCATATCGCAACACATTATTCTTTTTGTAATAAATGCAAGGAAAGTACTGTTATTCATGATTATTATTTTGGTGTGAAAAGTCGCTGCTTTTTTAGAAAGTGGATACTTTGTCAAAAAAAGTACACTTTCTTGCCTTAAAGCAGAAAAAAAGTTCAAGGCACATTTCTGAGGCTAGAAAAGTGGTACTTTACATAATAAATCTGAAAATCAGTAATTTCTATGTACATTTTATTATAATAGAAAAAAAGTAATTATCAACATTTGACAATATTATAATACATTTTTATCTAGAAATATGTTAACATTATAGTAGTGATCTTAATAATACTGTTGTTAAGTTTTCTTGACATTAATGATGTATTTTATGGTGAACAAACTTTCCATTAATGTGCCCCAAATTTATTTCTGAATTGCTTTAAATTAAAATTGACATTTTTCAAACGTCATTTGTAAGAAGCAAAAATATCAAGAATTTTTTTAATAATGTTTGCAAATGGTACCTACACAACACATGGATTGAAATTCAGAACAAATGCAATATCACATACTATTTCATACAAAATATGTCACACAGCAGTCTTGGCTACAAGAATGCAGGATTTTTAATGTGTGTAAATGCAACTAAAAAGGCAGCAATAAAGACTTGTTGTTTTAATTGAAGATTTATCAATTAAAAACAAATTAAATATTCTTCAAGATAAATTATTCAATTGGAATTAGTTCTTTAGAGGTTAAAAGAGGTTTTTAAATCATTATTGTTTCTTTGCCTTTGATTTAATTTTAATTAAAATGCAAAATACTTTTAAAACAACTTTCTTTTCAATTTATAATTTCCCGCGTAATAGTACAAACTGAACTGAAGCCACTAAAATAAAGAGTCCAGCAGATTGCTGCCATATTCAGTTAAATTAAAGGATAGATGTATGCAGCTCGTATAAAATTGTCCTTCATTGATCGTAGTCAAAAGTTACCTTCTATCCACATTAAACTCCCATTTCAGTAGCTATAAATCCAATTCACCAGGTTAGTCTACAAATTTCAGCTAAAAGAAAATTGTGATTCAAATTTTGTGATATATAACACACTATGTATCATATATATACATATATAT
>JABFOV010000669.1:0-33800 GCA_022817685.1 Aradophagus sp. ZL-2020
CGAAGCATGCATGTGGTGTTGAGGGAGTCCTGTTGGACTAGGATAGTTATCTAAGAACCTAAGTTTGTACACACAATAAAACCATCTTGGAAACTGTCACGTATGAAAAATCATTATACAACAAAAAAGCAAAAGAGATTTATAGTCGATTCATAGATTGGTATATGACTAAAAATAAAAGACAATAAAAAAATACAAAAAAAAAAAAAAAAAAAAAAAAAAAAAAAACCGAAGACGTAATATCCTGTGCATTTGGTTAATGAAGATTTTACTGCGCAAAAGATACGGTCAATTTTATAATCATCTAAATTATAGACCAATGTTCGACCTTAGATCATTTCGGTAGGATAAAGACCGTATAATTATAATTTCGGCGTAAATGTTTGGGAAAAATGAGGCGCGTTTTTCTTTCGCAGAGATGAATCTGTGCGATTCGTATCTGATGATAGATGCAACAATAGCGTTACACCAGGCGAGACAATAATTCATTATATTAGCATATACGCACGTCTTTGATTATAGACCAGGATATGTTAGTGCACAAAGCAAATATTTGAATCCTTCGCACAGTGGATGATTCATTGTGGATATTTCAGCCTGAAAAAAATAATGTTTTTGATGGTACGACAAACTAATGGTTGATTTTTTGTGAAGACCACAAATAACTGCATTTCGCGAGTAAAAATTGTCAGTTTAAGATTGCGAAATTCATTTCAAAATGCCAAACTTTATACTTCATCATAACTGCTTCTTTTCTCGATTTACAGTTTCTTATTTCAATGGTTTACATTAACATGTAAAACTTCTAAACTCTTACGAACATATTCTTTGAATATTAAATCAAAATTTCGAAATTTGTATTTGTATCAAAATTTGTATGACACAGAGTCTGCAAATTCGCAAGATATATCGTAAAATTTGCTATTTATATTGTGTGCTTACACGTTCTTGCAAACTCAATTTATTAATATTCTATAGTGACAAAGTTGTTGTTACAATTTTTTCTTTTTTATTTCTTAAAATAGAAATCTTAATCTTACAGGAACATCTTTAGAAATTGTTTCTCAAACTCTGGGATAAATATACTATTTTTGATATAAAGCTTAAAACATTCTTGAATTTCATCGAAAATTCTTCGACGTTTTCACCAGAGATTACATTGCCATATAAACATAAAAATGCGCTACACATTTTTCTCGCTGCAGAAATCTAAAAATTTCGTCACCCTCGAACCTTTAAGCTTAGCGATCAATATAATGGTCCCACAGATTGGACAATCGACAAATTGCACCTGGTTCGTAATCCATCCTTCAGTGAATGGGACGTATCGTGCTGATTTTTTCACGGTTGTAAGAACATCGATTGTGCAACAAGTGTCTTCTCTTCCACGGGTCTCCGGAGAAGGGAATAACCCCCACCCCTGGCGTCGCGCGAAAACAAAAGTTTCTTTCTTTTTCTCGCGAATTCGATCGCCGCGCACTTTAATTCGCTCGGAAAAGAGATGTACGAGAGGCCCCAAGTTGAGCCCCTTCCCAAAGTATAATACAATTCCAGCGACTCGCTCGTGTATTGTCCATATAAATATTTCGCCTCGTTGGCGTCTTCTTCAAAACACCCACACCGCAACCGCGAACGTTACGTTTCCTTTTTCCGCGACTTCTGCTCTGATTATTATGTCGCGTTATTGATCGATCACTACCGACATCGACGATCTTCGATGACCGGAATGTGATGTGACGTTCGAGGATAAGGAATTCATTGTTATTAAACATTTGTGAAATTAAGGTGCGTTTTTTAAATTAGATTTTAGCAATTAGATTTTGTAACTTTTTTTTTTAACGAAAAGTGAATCATCGTAGAGAATGATCCACATTCATTTTGGTTTGTGTGTGTGGATTTGTGGTTTTATAACGAAATTTTCGGTACATTGAAGACTTTTGATATCGAAATTAATTTGTAATATGTTATAAAATATTTTATAGTAAAATTACGATACTTTATGATAATTTGAGTAAAGGTTATATTATAATATTCATATATTTATAATTTGATTTGTACAAAGTGTTTATTGCATAAACAATTTTATATTTACACCACAAATATCGGTAATTCTGAACTATTGAAATGCATAGAAGTGCGTAGATTTCTTTTGCTGTGAAATTATTTCGTTCAAAGTATTTCCTTTCGCATCAAAAAGATTTTTCTTGTGACAAAACGGAATCATTTTTGAAAGAAAGTTTCTCAGATAATTGGTTCTGTGATCGAGTTAAAATGAGGTAAGATACACTCACAAAATCTTTACCTTCGTTCAAGAATCATTAAATTTTACTATCATTTTCTTCGATTAAAACCTAATTTTATCCTGTCAAGACATTTTTTTCTTGGCTTAATCATTTAGTATTTAGATCAAGGAAACTTTTCTTGGCTCAAGAAAATTTATTTTTGGCAAAATATCAAGATACATTTTGTCTTGAACCAAGAAAATTTTTCTTCACTCAATGCATCCTTTTTGTGAGTGTAATTTTACGACATAATATTCTCATATCGTAACAAAAAAACTTTTTATTGTCTCATTATTTATTCAACAGTAGGTTAAAGAATCAATTTGATTTATTCATGATCTTTCTAACTGAATCTCAAAATAAATTTGTAAAATATGTTGGTGGAGAAAATATTGATATTGACATAATTGAAAGTGCTACTCCTAGCTTGTAGTGTGACTAATAGTAAGTTGTTGAATTAATTCTTGATCAATCTCAGAGACCTTAGGTATTGCTTAAAATCATCTTTGTAAATTGATTTTTGTTCGCCTTAACTTCGAATGCAATATTTTAATTTTGCGGATAATATATGTATTAAAAGTAAGGCGAGATTCGATACGAGAATGAGATTTATTATTACCATACTTTCCAATAAACATTTTAATTTTTCAGTAAATTTCAAAACATGTTAAAGATTCTTGTTTCTATTTTAACTCTCCCCCGCCATACCACACACACTACTACACATGCGTGCGTCACTTAGGACGGTTCGCGACGCAGGTGTGAGAGAGGGTTAATGATACATTTGTAAAAAAGAAGAATACCTGGCAATCTTTTCCAATCTAAAATAAATATTATTACCTTAATTTTGTAAATTAAAAAAATGTATAAACCATTTCTTGATTTATCTTAACCTATATTAATAAAAGATTTAAATAAAATCAACTTAATTCCAACATTTGAAAGTAAAGTACGTGTGAATTTATGTCACTTATTGTAAGCCGGCGAAAATCATTGAAACAAACGCGATGAAATCGCAGAACATGGACAATAAAATATTGCAAAATTATCACATAATTAAGTAAGTATGCAATGATTCTTTGTAGCCAATTTATGTTCGTATTTGTCGTAATATCAATTAACAAAACTTTGAATATCATATAAATTTTTTATTCCAAAAAATATCATTTTCCACAATTGAAACAAATTTGTTTGAATGATAAACAGTATTTTTTGTTTTTTCTTTGTTTTGTTTTTTGTTTTAAATACAGTACCAACCAGGTACATCATTTGTCTATAGTTTGCAGAACATTATTTTGCATTGATTCCAAAAAATTAATAAACATGTAAAACATTTGAAAAACATCAAAAAATTTATCTAAAATATATATATCTAGATAAGCAGACTTTTTTCAAAAATTAAATTTAAGTTTCAAACGACTGAAAAATGTCGGAAAATTTTTTAAGCTTTGGCACGTTTAACGGACGTTCATAAAAAGTCAATTATCGTTAAAACATTCAAAGTCTGGAAGGTATCTTACATTCAATAAAACCATTGACACTGATATCTAGTTATTTGATTCAATTTAAAACTAATCAATCAATTCAACATGTTTCAGATGTTACATAAAATCCATATCTGGGCCCTGTTAATATATGGCTTGGTGTTGCTGTACCGAACGATGGCGGTAAGTAAAACGCAATGCAGAATATTTGGAACAATGCCCCATCATGACTTGCCAATTCATTAATCTATAAACTGCGGCAACGCGGCGTTACGCACGATGGAATTGCGCAACCGCGATTACGCTTGCTTCTTTTCATCTTTCTCGCTTTTATGAAAGCGCCGTCGGAAAATGGCCGGGCCGTCGCTTCTCACGGCTCGCGGCGCAACAATGACAGCGCGCGAACTGTATCTCTTGGCATCGTGCTTCGCCCGGGCGGTACCGGCTAATTAATTAATTAACCCTTCTAAGGCTACGAAACATCGCCACTTTCTCGCGAGCGTTGCGTTTTCAGCGCCGCGATCGGGCCACCGCCGTTACGCAGTCTCCTGTGCCAGTTGCGCGCTTCTTTCTCATCCTCCCCGTGGTCCTTTTTCCGTGAATAAAGTCATACCGCGGCCGAACAGCTTTACGAGCTCGCGTATTACATTTTCCTAGTTGACTCGGCATTTTTTAACGACTTGTTTATTTTTTTCTCGCACAACAAAAATTTGAATGGGAGCGAAAAAGGAAATTTGTAACCGAAGGATTTCACAACTGAGAGCTAATTAAGGAGCTGAAGTAACGATCGCGGTGTCGGCAAATTACCTGTCATTTGCATATATCGTCAAATTAATTACCACGGGACAATATTTCCTTGGTAGATAATGTTGTTCTTTTTTGAGGAAAATGATATTTCGATAGTTTGACTTGATTGAGTTAAATGTAATTTGATGTCGATATGACATCTTTTTGATGAAACATGCTAAAACTTATTTCACTGTCACATAAAAATTTTACTACACAAAGGTGTAAAGACGTATTAAAATTATATCGTAATATTTTACATGTGCTACAATATCATGATCAGCTTCTTACGTATCGCTGTACTTTGAAATTCTTGTTAGGACAAAAATTAACATACAATTGTTGAATCTTTTAACATTTGACTTTTCCTCAAATGAAAGTGAAATTAACGAGAGGAAATTAAGTGGAATTACGATACTTTTATGTACATTAAATTATCTTGCACTAAGTTATAAACGGTGGATGAAAACTTGCGGTTCTGTTAATCATTTTGCAATTAAATTTGATAAGTGTGAAGGTTGCAGTTGCATAGTCGCGCGCATTTCACCGGAAGCAATGACCATGAAAATTAACGCCGATTTCATCATTTTATATATTCATAAGTAATGACATTCGTTAATGTACATGTTCGCCGACTAAATTTATTTAGTCTGGCAGTATTAATTACGATTGTTCTGCGTTTCCATTACTTCCGGATTTCCATTTCAATACGAATCGCGTGACAAATCTAATCTGCCATTCAATTGTTTACGTCGATTTCTCGGTATTTTCTATAAATTGTATTTAAGTGAAAATAATGAAAGCATAGTCCCTGAAAAATATCAAGTCGCAGAATCTTGGAAGACAAAGCAAACGGCAAGAAATTAAGGATGCGATAACGCGAGTCCACTTTGTCCGGTGATTAGCGTACGTTCCGTTGTTCGAATATTACGTATTACATTTATTGACAATATCAGCGATAAGAATACTCGATACGGGCGAAAGGGTTCATAACACGAAAAGACCGAATACAAAGAACTCGAAACATACGCATCCGCTTGATGAGAACAATGTACACGATTTCCGGTCAACTTTATCGCCAGTAGCTAACAAACGAATTGTGTTAACCTACGTTTGATGAAAAATATTCAGTGTTGCAACGTTTCTCCCTTTGTTTTTGCCATTTTTCTTGCTTTTTTTTTTTTCTGTGAATTTGGCTTTAATGACCTTTTCTTTTGTTGTGCAAAAAGATCCATGATTCCTGCGTCGATTGTAAAATTCGAAAAGATGTGGATCTAGAATTAACACTTAATGAACACGTGCCAAGTTTGTTAATTATTTTAATATTATTTGTCAATTTTGATTACAAATTATCATTGAAATATATAACTATAGTTATACATGATGTGCACCTCTGTTAAAATACCATTTATTATTGTTGTTAAAATAAAATTTATTCGTAAATAATTTTTAGTTACTATTCAACATTTAAAATTCTTTTTTTCATTTTATTACTAAATTCAACAATGTAAAAAACACACTATATATTTAAATTTAAATGTTTGTTTTTGCAATGCAAATGATATAGAATTAAATACATGAGACGTATAAAATATATGTGATTTCATACATAACTTTAATTTGTGATCATCTTTGCTTAATGTAAATTAATCACTATATTTTTCATTGGCATTGCATCGAAACGTGAACTTCAAGGTCATTAACATTTTGTTTGTCAGTGCGAGGACAATTATTTCGCACAATGTTCACTACTATGTTCATTCAGTGTAACTAATCATTATATAATTTCCACTCATCTTTGCGGTTCACGATGTGTGCGTCTGTTTATAAGCCACGTATGTTTTATTTTATAAAACATTTAAAATTGTTAAGATAATATATTCGTGTTTTAAACTGTTAAAAAATTTAATTTGTGAATATTTTGCAATTCGGATGAATATGAATATAATGTAGAATATAATATAGACATTATGTACGAAACATAGTCCAAGATACTGAAGAATTCTATTTCGTGATGCATAAAGTTTCTAACAGACTCATAATGTTGAAATTCTATATTTTAAGATCCCAAATTAAAGATTTCGTGTTATATCGTAATATAAAAGTCGTGAAATCTTATTTGATCGCATGAGTTATAAACTTCTTAACATTATTTTTATTTTTACGAATAAATTTTTCTATTGTAGTAATTTTAAATAGTGTACAAAATAATTTGCGTAAAAATAATGTAAAGAGCAATGAAATATATTTGTTTTCAGCAAGTGGATGGTTATACGCCTGGAATAGACTACCCGATATACAACACTGTACCTTTCGGACTCAGCTTTACCTGCAGAGGTAAACTGCCAGGTTATTACGCAGATCCTGAAGCTAGATGTCAGGCAAGTGAAAAACCGTCATGCATAAATTTCATACAACTGTTTTCCTTCTTCTCCTTCTTCTTCTTCTTTTTTTGGGGGGTAATGATAAAGTTTGGATAGGATAAATTTGTCAATTACCACTGAATTTTGAACTTTTATTTATTTTGAAATAATATTTTTCATATCAGAATATACTTCATATTTACGTATTTTACACTTACGTTTAAAAAATGATTAAGCTAACGCATATTTATCTAAAAAAATCTTATTAAAATATGGTCAAAGTTATAATATAAAATATTCTAATTTAATAATTATATTTCAGGTATGGCATTGGTGTCTTCCAGGAGGGCGCATGTTCAGTTTCCTCTGTCCAAATGGTACTGTTTTTAGTCAGACGACGCGCGTTTGTGATTGGTGGTTCAAGGTATTCATGACAAACTCCAAACTAATTTAACATGCTTATCATCAATTTCCGATTTGTAATTATATTTAAAAAAAATATTTATTTAGGTCGACTGTCAGGACTCGCCCCGGCTTTATGGGATCAACGACGATCTTTACAGAGATGCTTACGGCAATAGGATTTAATTATTCAAAGTAACAAGTAAATAAGCGTATTCTAAAGCTAGTTATCATAATTGTTCTGTCCGATATTTGTCAGCTTATCATCAGAGTCAACACGTCATGAATATAAATTTCACAGCGCAACAAAATCTTCTGTTCGGTGACGTGCAATACTGACTGCCATTTTACCAAATTTGGTAAAAAAAGTGTATAATTCAGTATTATGCCATAAAACTTTACCTATTCAGTACTGTAGATTGTTATTAGACATAGAATGACAAAATAACAGTCTATTTTTAACATACATCTTAAGGGATTAACTTCATTAATTTAACGTTGATTTAACGTTGCCACGAAATTGCGACGATGTTGAATTAACGCTGGTTTAACGTCGAATCATGAATGCGGAGACGTTGAATTAATGTTGGTACATCAATATTAATTCAACTGTGGTATAATATAAAAAAAACGAACATTTAATGCTTATATCATTGTTTCAACACAGAACAACAATCGAAATAACATTTTACAACAGAAACAACCGATAATTGTGAATATTAATTTGGAGATAGTTTATTATGCATTCAAATATATTCAAATATAAAGTTAAAACGTTGAATTAACGAGAATTTTCGCTTAAGCCAAAGTATTTATTTTCCGAATATCAATATAAACGTCTACAGAGTAAAATATTACAGAATAACCTTCAGGGTAACAAAAAGTGTTTCAAAAGTGATTGCACTTATGCAGGTTCTACTGCATAATAAAAGATTTAGGAATTGCATTCAATAATTGTTTCGCATTATCGTGGTCGTATTAAACTTCATTCATCACTTGCAATAAAAAGAGCATGTTTATAGTGAAACAAAAATGTAATTATAAATCACTTATCTATGATTTCGCACACGTCGATTTAGAGCAGTATTACGTACTTTATAAGCAAAAGAATTTAAATAAAATTTCAGATTAGAAGAAATCAGTTTTAGCTGTTTGAACAGCAGTAAGTCGTACGTCTCTTTTATTTTGCGGTTTAAAAACAGATGAAATCTTGGTTAAATATCTTCTTACCTGTTGAACAATAAAAAAAAAATGTGCAGCCCCTGGTGTCATGCAAGCCTCCATCATGCAGACTTTGCAATAATACTTACGTGAGTGTAATTCTATAAGCATTGATACCTACGAATAAGTACGAGGTTATCGTGCGCACTTTTAAAAGTGAAAATATAATTTTCTTAATTCAACGCGATGTTTAACAATTTATTTCTTATTGTACATTGTACTATCGAAATTGGGTTTGAGTAATTGTGCATCAAGTAATTACGATCAATTAAATGTCATTAAAGATAATGCAATGAATACAAAGAAATGTAGCTGAAAGGTTAAACGACCAATAAGTAATAATGCAGCAAGAAAAATTAAACAATATAACTTTAAAAAATTGCATAATAATCAAAAAGATGAAATGCTTTTTTAGTAATCAAGATGCTCGTAAGGTGAAATGTGAATTTTAAGTTATTAGATTAGTATGTTAGGAATGCTTTCTTGTCAAAAAAACTCACTTTAAAAAAGTAGTCTTGTAATTTTTTGCAAACTGTTTCAATAAATAATTCATATTATTTCAAACAAAGATGTTACAGGTAAGGATGACCTTTGGTGGTTAAGTTTAATTAAACGGCGAAAGTGATAATTAATGTAATGAATTAATTAATGCGACAAAAAGATGCTTATTAACCCGACAGTGTGCGTTAATTAATACTTAACAATTCGTGTAACAATTATTCGCAGCGTAGGTGGTTACCTAAGTTTTAATTGACGATTGGCTGACATATTGCTTTTTGAAACTGTAACCACCGTAAAAATGGAATTATGCAACCCGGAAAATTACAGCCTCTCGCACTTAACAGAAATTAATGGATTTAAGTACGAAGTTTCGGGGGGCTGAAAAGGGGGCCCCGCGCGCCATTAAGCGTTCCTTGCTTTCGTTGCTCGAACTTTTGAATGGAACGAAATGAAATGTCAACGTTTATGATAATGTCATCGGTTTAATGATTTTCAATATGTGGCCTAAAGACCAGGCAACCAAACGTCGCTCAACGATTTCTTGGAGTGATTGGGTAATAGAAAGTGAGCGGCTCGTTGTCCATTACTGATCGCCGTTTTATCTTCATAGCTCATCAGGCTTTGAATTGTTACATGACTTTCCGTCACTGTTATACTTTAAATAACTCACGTCGACAACTCGTTATTGTCATTTCGAATACGAATTGTTATTTCTGAACAATCGCAGTTAATAAGATCAACTTACGTTTGCTTAATTAACGACGAGTTTTGTAAAATTGAGTTTGAAATTTTTCAAATGTACAACTCGATTGGTTTTTTTGTATTTCTTTTTCTTTTGCAAGAGAATTTTTTCAGTTGGTTTGTTGGTTCATATATCACTGCAAAGTTTTTCTTTTACCTTATTGAATTTAAGAGAGTTTTTTATGCTTTTTTTATTAAAAAAATTGAGCTAATTGTATAGAAATTGCAATACCAAAAATTTGTCGAGACTGCTAAAAGTAAATGAATTTAATGCTTATTTGGAACAAACTGTGTAATGACTACAGATTGCTCAGGTTTGTTGATTGAATTCAGTTGAAGTTTTTGCGATGAAAAAAATATATAAAATTAATTATTTCAGTAGCAGATAATTCAGTTTAATTAAAGGTATAAATAAAGGCATAAAAACAATCTGAATGTAGTGTCAATTAAGCCAAGAAAATTCTTTAAATAAACGTTCTTTGCTAAAAATCTAAAACATTTGCCAGGCATTTATATCATGTTTACGAAAGACCTGAATCTTTCGGAAACATTTTACGATGTAACCTTTAGGTATGTGATAAGTGCCAAAGTGACTTTGAATAAGATTTTTTTTTCTTTTCGATTTCTGTTACCAGTGATATCTAAAATACAAAAGAATTAATATTTGTTAGTAAATTAAAAAAAAAAAGAAAAAAAGATTTATTTCCATGTATTGCTAATACTTGAACGACGTAAAAAATTTCCACATTAAAGATACATAAATTTCTTAGATGAAAAAACTAACTGTGAATTTATTGATTCAACGAAATTTTTGCTAATTTAACAGAACATTTTGTGAAATCAACAAAATTTTGTAAAATCAACAAAATGTTCTCTGCGTGTATAAAACACACAAAATTTAAATTATTTAAGTAAAAATATCTATAAAAAAATAACCAAATTTATCTATTAATTGATTTAAACGATGTCTTCTCGCCTGGTGCGAAATCAAGACATTCATTTTGCTGAAACAAAATAAAATAAGTCGTGACTGGTGAGCTCGTAACACCTGCATAATTGAAACTGAGAATAAACGTTTCGGCTGACGTCTCCATTGATAATAGCTGAGATGCATTATCAGTGGAAACATCTCTAAGGTACTATATTATTCATCAACGTAATGCACCTCGATAAAATGATAATGGCAGTGCTATTGTGGCGACTCAAAGTAATCGCGACTAAAGAAGCTTAAAAAAGAAACTCGAAAGAAACGAACGGTCCGAGTGGTATCCTTGATTTTAAATAGCAAATAAAAAGGAATAATTAAAGACCCGTCGGCCTTAAAAGAAAAAAGTATCCTTTCGAACGAAAGAAGGAAATGTCCAGCGGCGAATTTTACCATCTTCGTTAAAACGCGCGCGCGAAAATTATGCCCTCAAAATTGGCTACCTTCAAATGCGGCATTCTAACGTGCGCTTAATAAATTAACGTCGCGACGTTGCGCGCCTAACTCGGCCAGAATGTACCGAAAATTATTAGTAATTATGCACTGCAACGGTCGAGAGAATATGCAAAGACAATCTTGTAAACACGCCTGTATTTCACGTTCAATATGTATCCGCATTCCAGTTTGACAAAACCGTACTTAATTGAGGAAATGTTTTAGGGAAATTATTTTATAAGTCACCTCAATCATCGGTTTATGCAATTTTTATGACATTGATCACTGTCATTAGCGACGCCGCTGAGATAGCATTGAATTATCGATGAAATTATAATAAACATTTTAATGATTCAAGTTATTATTTTAAAACGCTCGACTTCATATTATAAGCGCGTTAATTTAATTCACGAGCGCCATTCTTCGTAATTTGTCATTTTATCGTGATTTATTAAGTACCAGCTCGGCTTAAGTGCTAGCTTAAAAAAAGGTGTGACGGGGTTCGATTTTGGCTAACAAAATTTATCCTGAAGCTTTACAAAGAACATTATCTGTGAATTAAAAGCAAAAATTATTCGATTTTTAAAGTAATATGTCAATAAAAAAAAGTATATTCATAAATAATTGGTTTTGAAATTACGTATAAACAAAATAGAAGAATTTGTTTTTCATAACACATGTGAATCAAAAAATGTTTTGATTTTTTGATTATATTGTACGAATGTTTAAAGGTAAATAGTACATGTTTGTAATGAATCAAACGGAAATTTACTAGAAATAAAGTGGACCGCATTTAAAAAGTCTCGCCAAGTATTTTGTTCGGTTGATTCGATCGTACAATTTAGGTCAGTAATATGGCTAATCAGTTTTCTGCTGATCATCGATATAATCTTTGCTTGTTACAACTTTGATTACGACTTCTATTATTTAAAATCAAATAGGAGCGAAAGTCTACAATATCTATTACGGCAGGTAATTATAAAACATGTGGTTTATTGTTGATACTCAAAAGAACCGACTAAAGGTATCAAATAACAGGTATAAATTTTGATATTCACTTTTACAGGAACGGCTCATTTTTGGTTGAGTATTGAAGATTAGTGGTTGGACTTCTTCATACTAGGGTATTTACGTTTAATTCGGTGTTTGTTTTCACAATAATATCTGTGGAAAGTAAATTATAACCGCGGTGGAATGTACAAATTTACCAGATTAATATACTAATTTTAACATCGCTTAATTATAATTAATAATCAACCTGAATTATGAGCATAGTATTTTCACGTCACGTTTATTGACCGATATACTTTTGTAAAACCAACCAATCTCATGAAGAAAAGCGTGTCTCGGTTAGTACTTTCACACAGAATTTATTTTCGTAGTAAACTCGAAACGTGCTTTTCTTCGGAAGGAAAAAACTTTCTTCCGACTTTATTCCAAATTTTGCGTTATACCCATTAACGTCTTCCTTTAATTTAGACATTAATTTTTTTGCTGGTTTGAAAATGATGCAAACGGCGATAATAGGTAAAAGTGTTATTTTTCGCAAATTTTTAGAATTCTTTTGCGTAGTAAATGCAGAAAATCATGACAAATTCAGTGTATTGTAAAACTCTAAGTGACAGTGACAGGAAATGCAAAATATGCTAGAAAACGGGAAAAAATGCAAAGCATTGAATGCGTCTTAAGAACAACGAATGGGTCGTACCACGCACTCGTGCAAATTGATAAAAAGAAACAAAGATCATTGAAAATCAGCTACAGGCGACAGCAGACCTTTGCATTGTCGCGTTTGCATGACCTTTTTCCGCACAATCTGTTGTTATTATCAAGATTTGTCATAAAATCTGGACTTGGGCGTTACTTAATTATTGTAACGATTAACGCTTACGTCCCGTATCAAAATACTTCACAATGTTCTTTTCTTTTAAAATCCCCACTTCAATACTCGACACAAATGCCAATAGATCAGAAACGAGAAGAGTTAAAAGTGAAAATGAGATGCGTTATAACGAAGTTGGTGATCAAAAGTCGCACACATTCAATTACATTACTTTATCGTATCTTAATCAGTATATATAAATCATCCAGGATTTCTAAATGATGCAAATGAATAATAAGTATGTTCGTTTTCCGTCTTACAAGTTCTTGAACTTGCGGCTGATGCGACAAACATTGACGCTTCAAAAATACAAAACTCGGGTGCTCAAGTAGGTTCGCCATATAGGATTGGAGAAATTAATAGCGTAAAAGTAGGCTTTGATAATAATTCATATTTTCCAATGAATTTGTTATGTAAATAATCGGGCTGATTGTTTAGAACGATTCCTTTAACAAATTAAATTTCTTTTGTAATTTGTTTTTAAGTAATGCACTTTTGCGATAAACAGTTCAAAGGCTTTCGTTTCTGCTTAAAGCGGGACGTGTTTCAAATGTTAATACTCGTTCATTAACAAGCAACGGTGCGTCTTCAAATTAAAATGATAAACGTAGTTGATTATTTAATTCTAGTCGACCATTAACGTAATCAACTTGCGAATAATTAAGAATGTCGAAATTCTGACTTACAAAATGCTGCAGACTCTTGGTTACTGAAAACATTCCTTTTTTTTTATTTAAACGAGAGTAAAAAGTTTAGAAATAATCTCAAAGAATATTTATTAAATACAACTAAGAAATACTACTATTATTTTTGTAACATATGTTATTGTACAATGGAATAATTTATAGAAAAAGTGAGGTATCCAAACAACATGTCTTACAAAAACTAGGACATCTAAAAAAAAAAAAAAAAAAAAATAAAGACTAAGATAGATATTTCTTGAGATGTCTTAGTTTTCGTGATTTTTTGAGATGTCATAGTCTTCGTAAGACATATCAAAAAGATCTTTGCCTTAATTATGAAATATATCCAAAAAATAGAATAATAATTATGAAATCGATTGTGCAAAATACATTAGGAGCAATAAAATACTAAAAATTATAATCTACTTAACAGTTTGAGGACATAGAAATTTTGGTCATGAACACTGCTATCGAAAGTAACAGTACTTTTGACTTACAGTGATGAAATGAATAAATTATAGCTGATATATTTTCGTTGACATTTGATATTATTTTTTTCGATAGAAGATTTTCAACTGTTAAATTGTAATTTCCATAGGATTTTCTGTAAAAAAAATCGATCAAAATGTAATTAAAATCATAGCTTTGAAACTTTTTCCCGAATTTCAACAAAGTTTACCCTTCATTGAATATTAAATAATAAGAATTGGAAGAAAATTAAAAAAAAAAAAAAAAATCATTCGGAAATTGATAATTTTGCCAAGTTCGGAAAATCGTTGCGATAAAAATCACGACTTTCGACGTGTCCGAATTGACCGTCCGATTCCTAGAGTTGTCTGTCGGCAGTTCCCCTCGCTTCTCCCCTCTCGCTCGCGCCGCGTGAACGAAAGTAAAGAAAACAAAAGAAGAAATCAAAATCCAGCGCGGATTACATGATGAACTAGAAGAAGAGGAAGGCGTCGCGACTGGAGCAAAAGCTAGACGCCAATAGCCGACATGGGCTCCCCACCCGGGTCCCCCCGTGCTCCTCGTAGAAAGCTTACCAGACGGCGAAGTTGTGAACACTACTCCTGGTGTTTTCCACTTCCACAGCGCCAGTCTTGATCCGGACAAGTCACGGCCTGGCTTTGCCGTCGACGCGCGATTTTCATTATTCGCCGCCCATCCCGCGCCGTGGTCCGACCGTGCGCGCGTCATACGAATTTCGGTTGCCGGCGAACAAGTTTTTATTTTAATC
Organism: Aradophagus sp. ZL-2020; assembly: GCA_022817685.1. NCBI lineage: Eukaryota > Metazoa > Arthropoda > Insecta > Hymenoptera > Scelionidae > Aradophagus > Aradophagus sp. ZL-2020. The sequence goes on from JABFOV010000669.1 coordinate 15,003, forward strand.
ACAAATTTAACATCCTTCTTTTAGTTATTCTAAAATTAAAATTAATAATAACAATAATAAAAACGAAAATAAAAGAAGGACTGTTTTTGTCGTCGCTTTTGGTGCAAAGTGTGGTTCTTTGAGCGGGTTTTCGACCTCGGGTCAGGGGGTCAGGACGATCGGGAGGATTTCATGTGGCAGTGACAAGGAGACCCGGCGGTGCTGAGACAACGGTCAGTTGGCTGGAAAAAGCGGCGCGCGCACGCGCGCGGAACCACCATCGTCCATTTTCTCGCACTAGTTGGCGCGTTCACTCGCAACAAAACAGACTCGACCGCGCCGACCAAGTGAAATTGCCTTCGAGAATATTTACGCGCGCGCACTCACGACACACGCTACGACGTCGCGCGCGAAAATTGCCCATTTTGCCCACGTTGCCCAAGTTGCGACATTCGCATCATTAACATCGCGAATGCGTAAATACAAATTTTAGACCAATTTTTTAAGACAGATAGAGTGTCTAAAACAATGTTCTTTATTTATTTATTTTTTTTGTACAATAACTTGTAAGATAGCTTTGAGAAAGATGGAGTGTCTTATTATAAATATTGATTTAATTTTGCATTAAATTTAAATCCTGTTCTTTCACTGTTAACAGTACCTTTAAACAGAAAGTGTTGAAAAAAGTTTTAATTGTATATTATAGATAATATATTCGATGATATGGAAATATAAATTAAATATAAACAGGGATGAATAAGTATATAGAATTTATATACTTATAATCTATATTATAGATTATAAATGTAGAATCTTATGAGGTGTCGATATAATATTATTCCATGATTAATAATATGTGACTTTATTTGGAAAATATCAAAAGTTAATTTGATCCCAGAATATCAGAATTGCCATAATGATATTACGGTGATATTGCAGTGCTCTCACATCCCGCGCGGAAAAAATCAGTCTGGCAAGGAGCAAACGTTTGCCAGACTTTGCCAGACATGTTGCCATACTACTTGGCGTACAAAAGTCAGACTGATTTTTTTCACGCGAGATGTAGATCATACGTAGAAACATTCTCCCAAAGCGATTTCATATAGATATCATCGAAATATCATTAAGATACCTATACTTGTATAATATACTTACATTTTCAATAACTTTTGGATTTATATAAGAAATCTCTGTGATATCAGAGCATGATATTGCATTCATGTCACCCTTATTTTTATAACTAATAAATAGCGCAAAAACGTATTTGAAAATAACATTATAAATAAGTTGAAATCATATTTCGTAAGGCGACTTAATAATTTTAATACTTGTAATGTGAATTACTCAAATTTCCTTTTTTGCAAACTAATTTAATTTATTTATACAAATTTATCGATTGAATTTAAAATTAAATGAATAAATAATGGATTTCTCTTAGTATTACAGAATAAAATATGTAATGTAAAAAGAGTATTTTAAAAAAGACGTGTCACAACTTAAATTAAGACAACCAATTTGTATCCTTTTTTTGCGCGTACGTTGTTGTTGTTACAGTTCACCGCTTTCGATCACTACGATTGAAAACCAAGGATTTAATGATGGGGGGAGTGGAGGGGGGAGGAGAAGAAATAACGAGTTCGATGCGCGTTACTAAAGTCTGATGAGAAATGTCGTTTAACACGTTCTAAGCAAAGCTCGCTATGCAAATCTATCGTTACTGAATCGAAAGTACGATGACGATTTCAAACGTTCTTGTTTACTTTTTTCGTTTTCTTTTTTATGTAATCTCTTTCGTTTCTTTATAAAAGTGATTCTTTGTCAAATTTCGGGTTGTGTGACAACATGACTGCAAAATTGAATAACAAATAAAATAATTGAGATATCATTCTTCAATGTCTGTAACAGTGTATCGCAAGTTAAAAGAATTGAAACAGTAGTATAGCTAAAAACGTTAAAAACATGGTGAAAAAAAAGAGAAACGGAATTTGCCTTTCCTCGGCCGAGGTTAAAAGTTGCGAAAAAAATGAGCTCGGCGCTTCTAAATAGAGTGTTACATAAAATGAAAATCCAATGCAAATTTCGCGAAAAAATGCACCAGGTGACGTGAAAGCAAGTCTGCTCTGAATTTCGACTGAGAATTGGCCATTTCGATTTTTCGCGGTTGCGTAATCGCGCGCGCTTTTTACACCTACCGGGAGGAAGGCGTTATGAAATCCCGATCGCGATTTATTGAAGCCGATAACCCTAATCGCGCCGGGCGCGGTAAACTGGGCGCCATTCACTCGTAATGTCATTGCAACGGGACCAACGCAGGTTTGCGTTATTTTCAGTCGCCGTACGAAAAGCAATCGACGCTTTTAATTGTCCGAGCCGATAGTTATCGGTCGAAATGATACCGAACGCCGCACTTCGCAACCGGAAGACTCGGAATCGCGCGACTTCTTCCGCGTCTCGATAAAACTGTTAATCGACTCTGATTAACGGTGGTGCGTTCGTTTATACGATTTCATATTGTAAATCATTGGTCATTTTTGTGGCGCACGCGTCGGCGCGGTGGAAAGTCGCGTATATCGAAATTTATCGTAATTCCGATTAGTTTTGAAAGGAGATTACTGGCTCGATGAAAATGGCCCGGCGAAGAAAGTATTCCTCTTTATCCGTTTTTACGGCCGTCGCTTTCGATTATATAACAACGCCCGTCGACTGAATTCTATCGACTGATTCGACGAATTTCAAAAATTTACCGCGGCAAATCGACGTTGGGAATAAGAGAATCGGTTATGGAGTTTGAATTTGGGATAATCGAATTTACGTAAGATGGTATACGATTTTGATTGATTCGAGTCTAAGTTTTAATATTTCCTTAGTTTATGAAATATAATTTACTAAATAATTTACAAAATGTAATTTACTAAAGTTTACGTTAGCAAGGCTATGTTAAGAAGGTTAAGACAAGGTTGAAGGAAAAGAAGAGTAGAAGACATTATTATTTTCTTTTTTTTTTTTTATATAAAATCCATTTCTCATATAATTGTCTCATCACAACTCAAATAATACTCCAGTCTCCTTTAGAAAATTAAACAAGCTTTTGTCATTTCAACGTTTTGATTAATTAATTTGAATTCGCAGTACGATAAACGACTCAGTTATAGATCTTTTTTTTCACTCAGTAGAAAAAAAAAGAAAAAAAACGGCAAGAAAAAAACATAAATCAATCGTGTTCAATAATACTTTCTTGATTCTACGACCTGTGCATTAAGCAACGAGCATTGGAAAAAATGACATTTCTTTCCCTTTTTTTTTCCTCGCTGTATTGTAAAGATTAATAAAACAGGTTATTCAAGATTTATCAGACTCCCCGTAAAAGTATTGTAAGCGTTCGTGAAAAGGATTCTGACAAAGCTGAAAAAAATTTGTTTTCAACTCCTTCCAACTGCTTTTTCTTATAGATTAAAAATAAGTTTGAGGGAATTACTAAGTACTTGGGAGACAGACTAAATATTATCTAGATAAAAAAAGTCGTTACTTGTTTTTCATATTGCAGCATACATTTCGCAAATATGTATCGAAAAACAAGATTCTTACACCTAAATTAATGATACACAAATAAAATCTTTAGAGGCGTGTGATTTATCAGTCATAAATTATATTAACTAATTGTTCAATTAATAGAAACATACTTAATGTTACCGGGTTAAAATTACATATTTTCACTTCTTTATTACACAAATTATTAATACTTACTTTGTGTCGTTTAATCATGCTACAATTGCTATTTTAAGAATGTGCCGCAGAAAAACAGCACTGAACTTCTTAAGGTTTTCTTTTAATTTATTATTCGAAGATATAATTATTTAGAAGACAAAATCGTTTAATATGTATAATTTCATTTGATGCACGGAAAAAGAAAAAAAAGTTGTTAAACCATGTTCAAACTTTGACTGTAACTTTATCTACTCATTATTAATCAACGATCAGTTAAATTTATATTATTTATATTTACTCATTTACAATTTTCTATCCGAGATTGCTAAAATACTCGATTGAATGATCAATCGATTGATTGACTGATATCAGGAAACGTGTTAAGTATAAGTGAAATTTATATTTTCATCAGTGTAATTTAATACGGCGCATTATCGCGATAATGTGCAATTCGATAGGGATAAATGGAAGTTTAAGTAACAATCGCGCGAACGCGTGATTTCAAGGAGGTTACATTTTAGTAACATCGTGAACGATTCAAATTGGAAGAAAAACAGTATAATAGAACAATCGATATTGTTTTATCAGCATATTTTCACTGTGGTATTTTCATATAAAAGATATTGCACACCTGTTGCGAAATTACGCTGGTTTCGTTGGACAGTCGACTTTCTCTTGTGCGTTCGCCGTCGTACAGAATCGGACCACTTGCTCTCTTTGATTCAACCCTGCATGCAACAAAAAATACAGAATAATCTTTGATTAATCGTCACTGATACTTCATTTAGCGATTACATTCTGGTGTTTAATGAACGTCCGTGTTTACTTCTTTTTTCGTTCTTCTTTTTTATGAATCATCATAATTTAGCACAATTATTTCTTTTCTTTGCGTCTTAGGTTCCAAAGTTATAATGACTCGAATGTTCGGATCGAAATTTTGCTTTGTTTTACATTGACGCTTTTCTTCAATCTAGGTTACCGTCCGGAGAAAATGTTACTCATACCGTCTATTGCTTCGTAAAATATCCAACAATTTTCGTTTTGTGGAAAAGTTATCTCTAGAAGCAGTGCTATTGAAAATGTATTAAGTTATTTCTGATGCGGGCAAAATTTAATACCTGTTTATTTCCATGGTTATTTCGTATTCAAATGTGTGAAATTGCTTGTTTCGACGACATTGAAAATAGCTGAAATAACAATGTTCATGATGGAATTTCTTTTCCGCAGTTATTGCAAAAATGATACGGTGTTTCAATGCAAAAATAATCATTCTTCAAAAGTAATCATAAAGTTCAAGAGAATTGTACCGCGGAGCAGAATACTGTATGAATAAAAGTGTTAAATTTTAATAATTGGATAAAGATTACTTGAAAAAGTGACACTGAAAATTGCATATTATTGATGGAAATTATATTCCTTTTTTTATATCGAATTTTAATAACATGTTTTTACAGGGTAATTATTAAACTTATATAAGCGAGTATAAGTTTCAATAATAAATACAAAATAAAATAAATATAAAACGAGCTTACGTAACATTGATTTACCATTGGCGAATACAATAATTTTGTCTGTTAAATCAAGAAGGATTACGTTTCAGTAAGAAAGATAACGAGTTTTGCAACTTTTATTTTTGATACGGGGCTAATGGATCGATAAGTGATACGTATAATATCGCTTTAAACTTTTTACATAATGCCTCATAAGTTTACCGAATTAATATATTTCTATTCTTATATGAAGTTAACATCATTTTCATGTCACACATCAAACTCTAGTGTAAAGGCATGTTTCAGCAACTACATTTTTATTTCATACATTTTTCATTGTAATTTACTTGAATAAAATCATTCCAAATTAAAATTTCATTGTAGTTTACGGTAACAATGATTTTATTAAATAGTCATTTGAAATGTTTAATGCAGAGCATTTTAGGAATGTAATTTGAATCGAATCTCAATTTATGAAACAAATCACTAAACCGAAATGTCAATCTGAATTAATTTTAATCTAAGCCTCATATTTCGAAATCCAACACATAACAAAATCAATTTTTCACAAATACGTTCAACTTACACGGAATTTTGACAATGCAATGCTTGAGCGTTGCTAATCAAAACAAACCTTTATTACGATAAATTATAAATTTTAGCATATTACGCGACTACTAATTACCATACTTTACAGTAGTGTTGCGCCATGATGTGACTTTAAAATGTCGTCTATCGTAAATACGCGAAACTTTTTACGCTCTATAAAAGTTACAATAAAGTTGTCGGAATTCATGAATCTCGCGCAAAACTTTTGCAATAACAAAAAGAATCATGCCAAGATCAGTGCAGTCTTTCGCTTTTCACGTCAGACGTCGACTTGTGATTCATACTTTTATTCAATATGAGACTTACACTTTTACGTGCAATGACTTATTACTGTTTCCTTGAACCATTTGAACTTACGTTGTTGTTCGATTATTTAACTTGTGTAATTGCTGCGGTTTTGACACAAAACACAGTGAACTTTGCATTGGGAAAGTACTTGATATTGTGGTGAACGTTGGTAATGAAAGTACACCTTAGTCAAGAATAAATTTGAATTTAACTAATCTTTATTATGAAATGAGTGGTGATAAAAAATGACGTATAGCAATAAAGTGATAAATTTAATTTGAATATACATTCAAACGAAACTACTCTCGCGTCTAAAAGTTTGCGTAAAAACGTTTGTTATTGATTGCAAATGTATGGAAATGCTCGGTAATTAAGCTAGAAAAAAGTACGTAAATAAGGCCATTGATTTGTGAATAACTTTCCTGCTGTTCTGATACATAAACATCACCGCCGTCGTTTCTGATGCTTATTAGTATACGAACTTCATTATCTCCGTTACGACGATAATCGCCACTTTGAGCAGATTGCGACGTTTTATGAATTACAATGAGAAACATAAATTTTATGAACTACAATGTGAGACATATATTATAAAAAAGAACAACCGGGTTGTAACGAACCAAAGTTTATACATTGATTTTTCGCAAAGTTTTGATGACTATTTTGATGTGATTTAAATTGAACATTACTTTACACACAAGAACGTCAAATTTTATAGTGTAAAATTAACACCGTTTGTTTGGATACACTCTGTAATGTATATATACATGCAGAAATATTTGGAAGACAGTTCTGCAGATTTTTGTTGTCGATGTTTTTTTTTTCTTGTTTTGTATTTTAATCAATAAATAAATAAAGAAAAAAAACTTATGTAAACGTGTTTTGTAACATCGAGTGTCAAGATTCGGAAGACAATGACGGCAATTCTTTTTGTATTTAGATAAATTTACGCTTCTTGCATACAATGAAATCGTACCATGAATGAATGCAATCTGCTCGATCTGAAGCGTTTACTCAACATTTCATCAAATTTCTCGACAAGTAAGAAATTTGTTACAAAAAATTTACACACATCACAATGTCTGGCCGTGACAAAGTCCAGTTACGTAATCTGTTAATAACATGTTTTCACAGCTGTTAACATTACTTATGTATTTTGACAAAAAGTCAAAAGTAATTCAAAGTATTAGCATTAAAACATGAGGAATACAATAACAGTTTATGCACCTTTTGTCCCCGTGTATTCTTGTCGTTAATAGAATACTGTTAAATTAAATTAATTTAACAAAAAGAATAACGAGAATTTAGCACGTTTTGTTTTATAAGCTTATATAATTCTCGTCTATATGTATGATAAATTTATCAAAAAACTTTTTTTGCTAATAAACGACTTTCCATTGAACGCAGATATCGTGACACGCCGTACAAAACAAATGAGCACATTTTCTCGCAGTTTTCTCGTTATGCGCGAAGCATCGGTAGATACTCTCTACGTTAATTTACGCAAGAACGGTGCAATTAATTTGCGCTGTATCAGGAAGTGTTGTGCTTTGCACGAAATGCTTAATAAAGTGTTTTTCGCACAATTTTAAGGCGCACGCAATGAGCATGCAAAAACTCGTACGTAATACGTTCGTTCGTGTAGACAGTTACCGAACGGGCTTCATCGCAGAAATAAACGGCACTCGTGTGTCTTTTTGCTACTGGTTTCAATTTCACAGTCAAAGAAAATTAATTTTAACATATTATTTGACAATACGATTCAGAGCAGTACAAACTAATTGCAAGTTTAAATCTTTCCTTTTAAGCAAACTATATGTTTACGATCATGGAAAGATACAATATAGAGATAAACAACGCAAGCACTATAAATGAATAATATAATCTCAAGAAAAATCTAGAAATGCATGATTCGGATGTGGAATAGAAAAAATTATCATTTGGATTTAGCAAATTAAAAAAAAAGTGAAATGATTCACTTTCGAAAACAAATCTGTCTCATCTTTCAAGTTTCAACTACCGTCGCAAATATTCGTCGTATTCTGCGTTTTTCCAAGGAGCAATTGTGGAAAAGTAATTTTTGTTATTGAAGTTGTTTTTTCCCTATTTTTATTTATTTATTGTTTTTTAACGCAGCGCATTAGAGCACTTCTTATTTTATGGACCACGCATTTGTGTCTTTGAACGTTGCTAAATATGTTTCGACTTATCTTCACAGGTATAATCCCCTGATCAATAAAAACCTAGCACAATTTAAGTTTGCACAATGCGCAGGCAATGTTTGAAAATAAACTTTTCATGGTTGGATACATTTTATGCTTTTACCGGAGATCACGGCAGTGAGATTAAACTCGTCAGCTGTAATTTGATCTAAAAGTGAAAGATAGCAAGTGGAAGAAAATGAAGAAAAAAAAAAAAAAATTAGAAAAGTAAAAAGGGAGAAAAATACGAGCTAAAATCGATCCCGTGGATTTGTCTGTTTGCTGACTTTCCTGGGTGAAGAAACTCGTTAGAAGTTTTCCGTCGTCAAAAGTGATTCTACAGGAAAGTGTGCGTATCGCTGTACTCTTTTTTTCCGCTTCGTTATTTCTAATTCGCAAAAATTGCATCAAACTAAACGATTTCGTTCCAGTGAAAGATACGCGGCAGAAAATAAGGCCGATTCTTTTTTCTTTCATTTCTGACATAAATCACGTTCACATTATACTGTAAAAAAAAGAAAGGAAAAAAATCAAGCAAAATTAGTGCAAATTTATTTGAAGTTTTTTTTGGACGTATAGCCTGAATGCAATCGTCATGAATCGTCACAAAGTTGGTAACGGTACATTTTTGTATCTTAAATTTGCAAATGTTTCGTAAATGTATTCAGGACGCATGTCCAATGACTTTGTCGCAATATTTACCACAGTAGTTATTATCGGTGTAAATCGATCTACTGCATTTAAAAAACAGTGTCTTCTCGGTGTCTTCGGTGAAGACACTTTTTCTGAAAAAGTATTAAAAGGCATTGTTTGTTTCAAAATTTTTTTTTTCTTTTATTTGTTTTGTTTTCGGATTTTCCAACCTTAAGTTTTACCTACCGTTAATTAGTTGTTATTTATCGAGCGGTCGAAGCCAGTGGATTCAAGGAAACTGGTGCAAGAAAGTGATTAATTCACAGGTGTTTTATCCTAGTTCGTGTATTGAATCAATCGATTTTCACTTAATTAAAGCGAGCATCAAACGAAATCAACTCGATCTATGTTGATTTAGCCGAGCATTTTTCCGTGCGAGTCTGGCCACGTGCAAAAAGAGAGTATAGCATGTCGCGTAATCATTTATATCACCTTGACCCGAAAAATCATGCGCCATTAAGACGCGTTCTCAAAACGTAGAATTTCACGCGAAGCAATTTCAGGCATGGTAAAAGAATAAAAGTAATCATAAGAGAACAATCATTTTCTCATTAATGAAGACATCATATTTAACTTTTTTTTTTATCTAACGATGAACATTTCGCGAATAACTCTGTTAAACGAATTGTTCAATAAAAGATCAGGCGTAAAGAATTAATTCTTTTTTTAAATTCTTTTTAAAAATTTTAAGCAATTATTTGTAATCTTTCGGTAAAATAACTTTCTATTTAACCTTGAATAAGTTACGCAAACAGTAGAAAAAACAATGTTTCGATAACTCGTTAGAGGCAAAAAAAAGGTTTTCGACGGTTCTTCCTTCCACTTTTCATCTCGCACTTTGATCTTTTTTTTTTTTCTATTGTGCCCAACTATCGACTTATGTATCGTGGGTTCAGTTATTCTAGTAAGGATTTTGCATGGTGGCATAATCACAAAAAGGTCGTTTATTGCATATGCATATAATTCATAAGTAGTTTATATAACGTATTATTTATTCTTATTTGTCTTCAGAGCAAAGCTTCTAAAAATTAAAAAAAGTCGTTCTATCGATTGATTTAGCAATATTCTTGAACATCATTAACACTTAACCAAAGGCTAGAATGCAAATTATTCTAATTTGTCGTGAAATCTAAGAACAATATTAAAGCATCAGCTTGCGCCATTTTCTTTTGACTGTTGCAACAGTTTCAAAATTCTCGGCACTTTGGTAAAATGATGCAACAAGTTGGAAAGTCGGTTGAAATTTCGCGGCGCTTAACAACTGGTGCAAGGTCAACTCTGGTTAAAAGTTCACCTTCTGAGATCGCCGCACGACGGGCGATTTATCGTACCCGACGGTATCGAGACTAGTTATCGGCGGGGTATAATGGAACGGTGCAAAAAGATGTTGAACAACATACGAGTCGCGGAACGCGTGCGCGGTCCAGAATCCCGCACTATTGGCTCACCGATAGCAGTTGCCCAAGTAGTTACCTTTCTGATAAAACAGCCTTTTTTCTAACGCAGCCGAGTACTCCAGTGGAGACGTGTTTTTCCGTGTGACGCATTACGTCACTTGATTAAGCAAAAGTGAAATGACAAATGTCCACGTGTTCTTTGAATCTTTAGACCAGAACACGCCGCGGAACAATTTGTGTAATTAATTAAATGGAACCTAGAAAAATGATCTTATATAAGCTGACGACAAAGGATAGCTTTTATCGTCGGGAACGCATTGTTGCCTAAGTGAAATTGCACTTTTAATTATTCTATCATGCGTGGACTAATTCTTATTAACTCGTTCGAAATGCTTCGGAGAAATTGGAAATATGGTATTTCTGCACTAACGAACTGATTATTGTTCGGTTAACGTTATATTTTTTTATGATTCAGTAAAGAAAAAACTCTAACACTTAATCAAGTATATATTTTAATTGATTGACGGAATTTTATTCAACTATACATATTTTCAAATAAAGTACATTTCACTTGAATTTAGCGCAAGACTGATTTCAATTGATCAATAAGAAACACTTTTCAAATTGAAATCAACTCCCATCGCGCCACCTTTGAGATCTTCCTAGGCAACAGGCTTCTTATTAGAGAAAAACGAGCTCCTCGTTACAAAAGTATAAACGTTTCAAATATTAACATTTTCCTAGAACCATACATTACGATGTTGACAAAAGTATTTTAATTCCATTGGAAATTCCATCGAGTCCATGACATTTTGCCAGCCATTGACAAAGCCCGGCAAAACCGATGATTTGAATATTAACAAGGCACGCTTTATCCGACGCTCAACATAGAAATTATACCTCTAAACGTCGTGCATTGAAACAACAATTGTCACGCGAGCGGTCTGCAACTTCGCGCCAATAACACGTGAAAACTTTCTTCGGGCCGGATGAAACGCGGCAAAATTTAATCGGCCGTAAACGGCGGCGACAATTATCGCCCGATAAATTTCGTCGCGCGAGAAAATCGTACGCGCGTCTTTGTAAGAGGCACTGGAGTTGTTGTAAAAGATTCTCAATTTGTCATGCAAGGCAACGGTGACGCGCGAGGCGCCGCTTCCGAGGCTTCCGGCGACCTTTAGCTGCTCGCCGCTGACCGTTAGCTTTGCTTTCGTAACGCCACGTAATACCAGAGTAAGCTGAATCAAGCGATCGGGCGGGGTCAAAGTTACGGAGGAATCAATCAATATCAGTCAAATCAAACAACGTATTGTCCCCGACAAGTCACTTTTTACCTTACCGCTAATTGGATAACGCGTACGAGCGTGATTTATGCAACGGCCACGATACACCGTAACACCCTGTGCAAATGACGCGGAAATTTGCAATTCATCGCCGTTGAAAAGGAACTGGGAACGTCGCTGTAAAAAAGCAGATTGCTGAAGTAACGATCTTGGATTGCGAATATAACATTTCGACGATCATTGGGTATCTCATTAATGAGAATGTAGTCTTTTTAAGTAGCGCTCGCTGTTATCGGTCATTCAAAACGAGGGGTTCATTACTAGTGTAGATGAGAAAGTAAAATTTGTTGATCAAGGTGAAAAAAATGTTATGTTCAATAAATAACATTATTCTGAAGTTTGATGACAATCGCAGGGGTTGATAGTTATATTGCATAGATACATGTGGGAACGTAAGGATTTAATGTTTTAGGATATATATACATATTGCGACATGTCTGTGAAAGAACTCGTAAGATTGAACTCGACTTTATCGTATTATTATTAGTAATTTTTACTTGTTATTATAAAATTATCGTTAATATTTCCTCATTTCGCGGCTGAAGGATTATGTTCAACGTTTAAAAGTTCGTTCGAGTTTTGAATTGAGAAAGTTGTCGAAAAATGATCGCGATAAATGTCATGGTAATCGTCAATGCTTAATAATAAAGTAGGAATTGTGGAGAATAATTAATGAAATTCGTACGAAAAACCGGACACCGAGACAGCAAATAAATGCGTATTTTGTTACTAAAATATCAAGGCGAGCGTGCGCCGCACTCGATACGAATTTAAGCCAGTCTGAAACGTATGTGTTGCAAGGTTATACTTTCACCGACTCCTATTAGTCTTACGTGATTGCTGGCGGGCACTGCGAGCCCAAAATACGGAAGTCGTCTTAATTACTAGATGTGGACGTACGTGCCATTTACATGAACGTCCATCCAATCGCGTCGTCCTTTGGGGAAAATTAATGTCGAGGGAATCCAACCATTATCCATCCGTCTGCACGTGTACTTTGTCTTCATTAAAACTCTCTGGAGAACGTAACTCCGGTCGAGATAAATACATTTTTTAACACAACATCGTCTTGCTTCCTCTCCCTTTCCCCTTTCTTTGATCGCATTCAACGGATACCGATTGAAACTGATTAATACCGAATAAAAAAGATTGAAATTTATTCAAATTAAAACCGTTTCGAAATTTTCAATGTATGAAATATCGTTTAATTATTCACAGTAAATTACAAACAGAGAACCAATTGAAACCAAATAAAATTGTGAGGAGTTATTAATAAAACCGATGAAAAAGCATTAGGCATTATTTGAAAAGTATCTATATGATTGATACGAACACTTCTAATGGGATCAAGTTGAATTTCTTGGTATTTTAAGCGGCTTCAATCAGCGATTGACGTTCGCAAAATAAAGTTCCTGGAAAGAAGCTTTGAGATCGTAGAAATTTCTCGCGAATCTTAAGAAACAATTTAGCCGCCATTGGCAATTTCTGTAAAGGAATGGCTTTCAAGAACTTGCTAAAACGTGACAGAATAGTGTGCCGAGATGTCGAGTGTGTGCAAATAACACGGATGAAATTGGCGTCGGCGATGATACGAACGGCGTTTGATGGATTCCGAGATTTTGGACCTAATGGAACAGTCGCGCCCGGTATTATGTGAACGCACATTTATATAACATCCGCATTATCCTCGTATTATACAGTTTTCAGTGCTGACAGCACAGAGAAAGTTCCTTTCCGCTTGCATATGTTTGTGCTGCTTTGCCCCTCGTCAAGCTCACCGTTCGGATGTCGCGTTCGGTCTAACATTCTACCACGCTCAAGTGATAATGTGATACCCCCTAACTAGTTCATTGATTATGATATAAACGAGTTAAGCAGTCCAGATTGAGTGCGATCGTCACCTTACATCTTTCCGATATCTTCTTCATGACTGCGATATGCTAATTAATTATTATATAATTATCGTAATGATGCTTCTGTTACTTTACAGAGACTTTATTAATTAATAAAATTTGCACTTTTGAATTTCAGACCTTTCAGAATTTAAACTGCAAATTTAATAGTGCAAGTTTAATGGTACATGTTTCATTGTATAAGTTATTCTGAGAATTTTTTTACATAAATACTTCCGGCATGAAATTATGGTTTATAAAAATGAAACAGAAAAAGATAAAAATTTATTTCAAAAAATTCATATCGGAAAAGTGATGCTTACAATTTGAAATAAAGTCTACGATTTCGAATTGGATCGCCCTGCGATATAGGACGTTTTACTAAGTTTTGGCTCTGTTAGAGATCATTAAAAATTTCATTAAATTAAAAATCTGGAAATCTATAGCCAGTCTTATCTGACAAACTGACGAGCATATTTAAACATTCGTTTACGAGCATATTCATGAATTGTATCGCAAAATGTCATTTACTTTACAGATAGCAGAAGTCTCTTTTCGCAGCGCGTTTTGTCATCACAAAACACTATGCAAAGTATTCGCACTTTCGAAGCATTCGCATTAAATATGTATGTGGCATTTATTCCCCGCGGTGCAGAATTATGCTGAATTGAGCCAAACAACGACAATCGCTCATCGTACCAGTCGATAACCATTTTATGATTATCGGATGAGTCTTGCAAATTTTTCGCGGTTGCGCGAATAAAGAATCCTTGAGAATCTAGAGCGAGACAATTCAATTCCCTCGGCTGCAGCTTTCGAGAGGCTTGTTGAAATTCTTTCGACATGTAACCAATATATTTCGTCGTCGCAGAAATTATGCTACGTTGTTTCGGGAGATAAAAATCCTACCAACTTTTTTATTAGGCTGTTGAACAAAGTTGGAATAAACATTTGTTTTATTATTATTCCGAGGCGGTCTAGTAAAAATCTGTATACCGTTTAAAATTCCACGATGATCTACTGCGCATTATTACAGAATGCGAGATGATCTGAATGCTCAAAGACCTACCGTGCAAAATCTTAGGCCAATTTTTAAATGATGCGAAAACGACATATTCTAAACTTGTTAAACAATTTAGTAAAAGTAAAAAGAGTATTTTTTAAGTCGACAAAAATGTCGATCAGTCGCGAGAGTATTAAAGAACGAATGAAATGTCAGAAAGAAAACGTTCAATTACTTGTATTGCTTTGATTATTTACGCTCAATTTAATCTATGTTTATGTGTTTCAGAAGTGCCAACATGAGGGAGAGGCGATGGCTTCGGCTCACATTGCTCGGTGAGTTTACAATCCGCCGATTAGATCTCTCTTTCAAATCAAACTCTGTCGCGTTAGATTATCGTTTGGTTCCCAGTACGCGCAATCATCTGATCGAGTTGCATGCCTTCGCGGCAAAATGTCGAGATGCATTTGCCGCTTTAATATTTACAAGTCGGGATTATGTTATTGCGGAGATAAACACTTCGCCGTACATGTGTGAGCAAACATTGTTTGGTCGAAGAAGACACGTGTCCGATTAGATGATTACAGTACCGGCTTAGTTGAATTGTAAGTTTTGTTATTGAATATGAAAAACCAACATTTTAGCAGATCATTGAATCTTGAATGTGAGCTATTGATTTATTACATCATGTAATTGAATTAAATAACAGAAGGAATAGAATGTGACGTAAGCTACAATATACATTTTTTTTAAATGTTTTAAAACACTCTTTTTGACGGGATTTTGATTCGTAATACATACTAAACGGATGCTAGAATTTTATAAGCATTTTTTCAAGCAATATTTGATTTATTTTTATTAATTGATGAACCTTTGAGTTTCGATTACATTATTTTTCTGAGAATTCAGTATTTAATTTTAACAGTTATTTTGGAATCCTAATGCTTCATGAAATTCGAAGAGCGTATAACAAACTCTTAAAACACGCGAATTGTTTGGAGAATCTCGTCGATTATCTGATATCTCCAACGAATTGTTAATTGCAAAACTGTAAATAGCAAGTAGGCCTAAACGAGCAGTCTTCTCTCCCACGCTGGATCATTCTCCAATTAAACGGCCATAATCGTTTAATCTCCTTTAATTGTTTCATTAATGATAGCCACGCTTGTAAATAATGCAACGCGAAGCCACAATGTGATCGTGGAGCGGGCGATATTCCGTTCTCCCGGTCGTGGTAGCAGCGCCTTTGTTGTTTGTCAGTCAATAAAGTCACACAACAGGTTGGAGTGGTAACCTGCCGTGCATCGAGTGCTCCGAGTGTTTGGTTTTTCCATATTGGGAATGGAATGCAGAACGCGGAGCGGGCGTCCTTCCACCGAGACTTCAGCCTGGGTTCACGACTCGTCCGGTGTCAGATCGCGGAGGAATGCGAAAGACAAAATTTTGGAAACGACAAAGGATCCTCGCACTTGGCCTCTCCTTCGTTCCTTTTTATTTATTTTTTTTCTTTTTTGTCGCCTCACGTCATCTGCATGCGCATGCATTTTATCACACAAGCCGATCGTCTGCAGGAATGCTCGCCGCGGGGAAGGCCCTCCGTCGAGAATATAAAGGCTCGCGCGCGTCATAAAAGTATTTGTTAACGAAAATTTATGAGGATAATGACACGATGCGCTCACCTTGGCCGACGTCAACGACCTGTCAACAACGCCGATCGATACCTTCCCGATGGCCATTTTATGATTATCACGTCAGTACTTCACTGATGAAATTCGTTATTCAGAGGAAATCGTTAATCACATGAAATTATTTCTTTGTGTGGAAAATAAAGTGCAAGAAAAAGGGGAGAAAGAAAAGTAAATAAAGATAGAGTGGCATAACAAGTAAAAAATGTAAACATTGTTCACCTCTAATCTGTTTACCTTTGTTTATGTTTGTAAACAAAAACGTGACCGGGTGTAAGAATGAAATACAAAACAAAAAGGTCACCGCTGTTCGGCATTGTTTACGTTCGTAAACAAAACATTGCCGAACGTAAAAGTGAAATACGAAACAAAAAAGGTCAACAGTAAACGGTATTTAGTGTCGCTTGTTTTATTTATCATTTAGCGTCGTTTACGTCTAATGTTTATACATCGTCATTTACGTTTCGCAATCGAAACAACCGCCTTGGTCAAATTGACGTAGAATCTAGCGGTGACATTTTATTGTCACCGCTGACAACAAAATGTCAAGTTGCCAACGAGTCATTGCACAACGTTTGACGCGCACTTGTCAACCCGTGGGGTTTTAATAGACGTAAATGTCAATCATAATTTAATCGCCACTGAATGGCCGTGGATATTTCATCCTTTACATCCTCGACGCTCCGGGAATTCGCGTAACGCACGCCGGACGCACACAAATTATTTTTCATGGTTACAGTGTCACCGTAGACACTTGTAACAGCGTGATATAATTGCACGTAATCGCACGTCCGTACAGGTCGTAGCCATATTCGTGCGGTATGCCGCGCGCCTTTCCTTTTATCATCTTGCACCTTTCTCCAGGTATCAAAATTATTTGCTAATTGCCTGACAAAGTGGGTCAAAATGTTCTGCAATTAATGTGCACGGAATTAAACGTAACTTCATTATGGAGTATATGGAAAAGATTTGTTATATCGATGGATTGTACACTTAAAAGAAAAGTAAAATAATATTTTAGATTGAATATTGTAAAATAAGATATAATAAACAATTATATCGGCCATAAATATCAATATAAATTTGAAATACAATAGATGCACAAATGTGGATTTTTAATTAATTTAATACCTTCTAATATTTAAAAAAAAGATATGTTACCCTGAAATTAGTCAACGTCGTAGCTAAAAAGCTATCGCGATTGGTTTAGACAAATCGATCGCTTGAGTTAACTAATTTTCAGTTAAATCAACTAATTTTTCAGTTACTTACATACTTTAACTAAATATTTAGTTTATCTAACTTCTTCGATTTCTCTGAGTGTGATATGTAAGTAAACGTTCTCAATGTATCAATTTGTACTGAAAGCCATGACAACTTTTTTATCACAATTTTTCCAATTCTTTTTTTTACGTTTAATATACGACTCAATAATATTACTTTTAATTCCTTCGATGGTTTCTGCAATTCATCATGTTAAATCATTCTGCGATGTATTAATCAACGTCTTGATTCAATACACGTTTTTCTCTAATAAATGTTTGTGTTATTAAACACAATTAATTAAACAACTTGGTGAGAAAATGTTATAATATACATTTTTTGTATTTATTTAGATTCAAATCCACTCTCTTTCGACCTTCTTCGTTGGATTTCCGACAAAATTACGTTCGAGCCTATGAAATATTTAACTGGAAAATGGCGCGAATGAAACGACTCGAATTCCGTCGGAATCGAAGCGAGCGATTTCACGTGATAAGGCAATCGAAAGACGGACAGAAGTGGATTTGACGGGCACGATAACTTTCTAATGTCGGCGAGCCAAGAAATCATGGACACTTGTAGATCGCGTGAAAAGGACACATGACTTTTTCACGTTGCCATTGTAAAAAAGAGGTGGTGCTGCCCTACGCGCAACTACCGCGTTAATGTAATGCGTGATGAATTCACTATACAACACCTTCTAGTGAATTACATAACCTTCGAAAGTTAATAACATCGATTCTCGCTTTCGAAGGTAGGCGAAAGTGGTATATCGCGAGACAAACTGTGCCTCGCGTCGAGATCAACTTGTTATAAATTATTGCAAATAAATTGTCCGACGAAATATGATTTGATTATTCTTGAAACTTGGCGCAGGAAGTCCGCCGGGACTTTTTTGCACCAGAGAATTCACCCCGGAGTGATCATGTAAGAGCATTTTCGTTATGTTAAACTATTCGTTATAATAAAAAGGAAACTAATATAACGGAACGTAATGGCCATTATATCACGTATTTTTTTTTTTTTTTTTTTTTTTTGTTGTTTTTTTTTTTTTCTACTTCTTTTTTTTTCCTTAATGGCTGCCTTTTTCTTTTTTGCCTTACATTTAATAAATCTTTTTCTTCTTTTTTATCTCTATACAGGTTTTTTACCAACATTCTTTTTTTCCAGTTTTCAAACCCTCCTTTCCTCTCTATGTCTCCTTTTACGTTTTGTTTTTCCATACTTTCAATACACTTCCTTTTTCATCT
>JABFOV010000670.1:0-33793 GCA_022817685.1 Aradophagus sp. ZL-2020
CACTGTTTGTATCCAACACTGTTTTCTCTTTTTTTATTTTTTTTTTTCTAGCAGAAGGACAGATAAGAGTTTTAGAGAGGTTTCTGGGGCTTCGAGATGGGTATAAAGAACAATTATTATTTTGGACGTTTTAAAAACCGTGAAGTTTTGTGATTTTATATAACTTTTATTTCGTAAAATTTACTCCTTTCCTCCTTTGACAAAAAAACCAAAATTTAATTGCAAGTTTTAAAAAAAAAAAAAAAAAAAAAAAAAAAATCCGATCAACTCAATTTGAAGTCAAATAAATCGATTTAATTGTTTTAAAAACGATTCTTTTCTCAATAAAGTTTCACTCCATAAAAGAAGCTTTACAAAGTTTCACAAATATTGGCAATCAATGTACAACGTCACATTGTTTCATTACTTGAAACGAATCGGAAGAAGCGCGTCAAAGCTATAAAACTGTGAACAAACGCTATCGAAAAAAAAAGTGAAACCCATTATATCATCCACAAATCACTTAACGAAACAAGCATCGAGGCTCGAAGGCGAACGACAAAAACAAATCAGCCCCTTAACACTAATTCAACAAGTGATGACCGCGGGGATAAAGAAATGACCACTTTACCTCGTAAGCCAAAAAAAGCGAAGAAAAAAGAACAACTTCCTAAGCACAACCATTCAAGGCGCCCGAACACGAAACAACAATGATTTGCATAACGTTTTAAGCACGCGGCAATTAACATAGTTTCAGCAACTACTATACGACACCGCAATTGTACCATATACGTGACACACATCTATACAACCCATATACCTATATATACTCCACGAGCACACGGTGCGTCCCATTCATTAAATTTTATCACCCCAAAACGAGGCTCGAGGAAAACTGAGACAACAAACAAAGCCCTCAATCAAGGACCATGAAAAGGAAGAGAGAACTCGAAAAAAGAAAGCGGAGTAGAGAAACGAACGAACAAAAAAGGCCGAGAGAAAAGCACTGTCAAAGCACAATGCATAAGTGCGCGAAAAGCGAAGGAGCCTTTTCATCAGCTCGGCACTCGTTTCAGCCTCATTTGCACATCGATTAACATTCATCCGCTTAGCAAAGGTTAAAGCAGATATCCATCTGGTTAAATTAACGCGCGCAACTGTCGAGCGAGCAGCTACTGGGGACCAAAAGCTCTACTGCGAAGCGGATACCAAAAGGCGGAAGTGCCAGAAGCGACGTTCCCCGAGGGGCGGGAGGCACGGGAGGGAAGACGAAGAACGAGGGCCCTTGTCTGGGCTGCCAAGGCTGCTGAAGAACAAAGGCCGTGCAGTGCGAAATACCTGTTACACCTCGCACCCCCTTGACACTGTGTGGCAGCGTAAATAAAAGCTCGCTATTGGCGCGGGGCCGAGCGCGGGCCGCGGCTTCGACGGCTGTCCGGGCCGCGGCACATGACGTGGCCAAACACTGACGGGGCCGCGCTTCGTGCGAGCGTCGCCTGTCACGCCGGCCTCCGACACTTGGATGTCACTCGTCCAACCCGGCCAAACAGACCCGAACGGAAGGTACCAGTGCAACGACCACATCCAATACAGACACCACCACCTCCGCTCGGGGCGCACGCGTATTCCGTGTAACTCGACGCTGGATTCCCTCGACGTGCCGAACTCCCGCTCGCCAGCCCCCCCTCCTACTCCTACTCCTCTTCGCTTGCTCCTTATCCTTAGTTTCCCCGTTTTAATTGCGCTTTTCCATATTTTTTTTTCTTCTACTTCTTTGCCTTTGTGCTTGCTAGGATCTGCTAACGGTCTGCAAAAAAAGGTTTAATTAATCTTTAATTTGCTTTTTTAATTTGACCTTTTTTTTAATGTTTTTTTGTATAACGAACTGGAGCAGGACAGTATTTTGCGAATGCTGATAATTTATGGGAACGAATTGTGAAGTTCGTTGGATTAGTTTTGCAGTGGCTGTAATTTGTTTTTCAAATTACCAGATGAGAGATGAGTTTTGTAGGTAATATTCGATAATGGACTTGCTAAGATGTGTTTAAGGCGAGGTAATGAATTATATAAAATTAGAGGCAGACTTGAGAAAAAGAATTAATAAAATTAATTAACAACTTTTGTGCGATTATCTGTTGGGAGTCATGGAGTGAGGTAGTTAGTTGTGATGTAAAGTTAAAATAAAATTTTAAAGTTTTAAAGTTGTAAGGTTGTGTAGGAATTTTCCGTTCATTTTAACTGCTTTAAATAACTTACGTTTAAAGTTTGTTTTTCAACGTTTATGCAGAGTCGTACCGCAAATTTCATTGCGTTTACGAAAAGGTAGAATTCGATCGATCGAACGAGCTCCTTTCAAATGGCTTTATCATGGCTTTACGAAAACTATTGTACACGGGTTTCTCCATGTGCGGATGATGTATTTGAATGTGTAACGTTTAAGTTGCACATTGTGGATATTGGTTCCCTGAAACATGAGGATCTTATGAATTAAATATTGATGTCATATTGTAATAGATTTAAATGAATTTGAATGCATTTAAATGTGTCGAAATGAAGTAAATATGTTTATGAAAAATATATATGTACAGATATATTCAACGTACCTAAATTATTGTTGCACTTTTTAAAGGCTGCATCGATACTGGAAGTTTTTTCACTTTGTTATTGAATAATTTACTTCCGTTGTTAATAAATTGGATAAGGTTTCTGTGATGATTTAATTAAATATTTATCGACAAAATGTAAACGTGGCAGATTGAAATGCCTGAAAACTATGTTAATAATACGATACAGATATTGATTAAATCATCCTAATTAATGAATATATTCATATGATATTCATAGGGTGTATTGTGACATGCGATCATAGTTTCAACAATGTAAATTAAAATGTATTGATAGTTAAATATTACGGTATGTCAAGATGAAAATTAGTTCTGTTTAATAAAAAGGAGAACGAGAATTCTCGAAAACCTTTTCATAATTGATATCTAGCTTTTCTGACGCACTGAACAATTACATTTACATAAAAATGAAACAAAGTTTATCGGATCAAAAAATAGAAAGACGGGATTATCTGGTAACGGGGATGATATGAAATTGTTTATACTTTATATTTTCTTTTTATTTATTTACAACTGTTTACATATCAACCTATAAAATTTGCTCCTTTGAGGAGCCGAATGGCATAATATTCAAGTACTTGAACTCAAGAGATAAAAATTGTTCACGTTTGTTAATATTAAAAAAAATCACAGTTTTTAAAGTAATGTTATTTATGTTTATTTGGAAACAAAGAAGAATAAATGTAATTTTTTAAATACCTGTTGATCATTATAAATGAATTATGTACTGAATGACAAAAAAGTCAGTTTAAAATAAAAGTTTAAAATAATTAGATTATTTTTAATTAATCATCTTATCTTAAACTAAAGTTTGTGACTTTTTTGTCGATGCATGAATTTTAATAGCTTGAAAAATTGTACAATTATTATGCAAAATTAAAAATAATTGGTACAAAAATGAAAAATTTAAAACTTTCTCATTTTATTAACATTTAACATTCAAGTTTAAATCGAGGTTTGTGCATTTTTCTGTTGCGTAGTTTCTTCAATGGAAACATTCGTTAAATCATCCAATTGTTCATCTCCCAAAGCTATTCTGTACACGTCATCAAATTCACTTACAAAATGGACTTCAAGTCCATCCGTTATATACTTTGGCAAATCGTCAAAATCTTTTTTGTTTTCTTCCGGCAAAATGATACATTGAACGCCAACTCTCTTTGCCTGAAATAAAAAAACAGTGCAAAATTGTAAACGATTATTTTTTGTACTTAAATATTACTTTCTTTGTAAAACGATTTTTTTTCTAACAGGCAACTGTATTTCTACGTTTTTGCATAAAAAAATTGAAATCATTTAATTAATTAAAAATATTTCTATGAAATTTCAGTTGAATTGTTCAACAAACTAATTGGTAAAACGGAATAACTTATCAAAGAATTCATTAACTGAAGAGGGTGGTTGTAAAATGTAAAAAAAAAAATTAATTTTCCATTGCCTTTTTACTTTTGTTTATTCCGAGTTCCGTAAAATATGATTTTATTAAAGTCTAAGAACAAAATTATGTTTAATAATAAACGCTGTTTATAACTGAGTACAATTTAATAATATCCTTAATTGTTATTAACGAATAGTGACAACTTTTTCCTTCCCATTCGAAAATGAATATTTGAATATTTGATTGCAAAACCCCAAAAACCTACTTAATCAACTTTATATAATTATTATTTTAACCAATTGACCTTTCAACCAATTTGCATTAACCTATATTTCAACAACTTTAAACACCGCCCATAAAACATATATATTTCATTATTCTTACCGCGATCGTTTTCTCTTTAATCCCTCCGACCGGAAGGACTTTTCCCGTGAGACTAAGCTCCCCGGTCATAGCCAAGTTTTGACGTATCGATTTCTGCTTCGCCAGCGATATGAGAGCTGTAGCTATCGTGACACCAGCACTAGGTCCATCCTTTGGAGTGGCTCCCTCAGGCACGTGTAAATGTACATGTGAATCAAAGAGAAAGTGATTTGTTGGCTCAATTTTCTGTAAGAAATTGCGTGCAACGGTCATCGCAATTCTGACCGATTCCTTCATCACGTCGCCCAAATGACCTGTATACTCCAAAGTGCCCTCAAACTTTTTGGACGCATCGCATGGTCTCCTCAGACTTGTTTCGATAAACAACGTTGAACCACCCATTGCCGTCCAAGCTAGGCCCATTACAACTCCCGGTGGCGTAAAATCATACATTTTATCGTGCGTGAACAACGGCTTGCCGACGAAATCTTGCAAATTGTCAACATCAATCTTTATAAACTCCGCTTCTTTCTTGACAATCTTTAGCGCCACCTTGCGGTAAATCTTTTCAATGTGCTTTTGCAAGTTTCTTACCCCAGACTCGCGGCAGTATAATTTTATTATTTTGTTGATGACATTGTCGCTCAAGGATACGTGATCATTGGTCAAACCTGACTCTTTCATTGCTTGGGGCATGAGATATTGTTTCGCGATAGATAGTTTTTCTTCTGCAACGTAACCCGACATTTCGATCATTTCCATACGATCACGCAATGGTTCGGGGATCGTATCGATTACGTTTGCTGTACAGATGAAGAGAATCTTCGATAAGTCTACTGGAACATCGAGATAGTGGTCAAGGAAATTGGCGTTTTGCTCTGGATCCAACATTTCCAAAAGAGCTGAAGCGGGATCTCCTTGATGACCTCTGAAAGTAATAGCTTTTAAAGTGATAATATTTGTGAGAGTGAATATTAATGATAAAAATGGATTATAAAATGAAATTATAAAAACAAAATATTCATTCTTATAATAAATAAAAGGATGAATTTAATTTTGTCTTTATAATCAGAACATTAAAATATTGCTTGATTTAAGTAGCTACTCATCAAAATTTTTTTAATTTGAATTTGATGTTTCTCTTGCATGTCTTAACAGAACCAAAAAGTAGTACATTTTTATTATTAGATTGCAAAACAAAAAATTTTAAAAATCAATCAATCAATTACATAGTGAATTTAATTATTTCTCATTCATTTATCAGATATTATTGATCGTCAGGCAAAATGAAAGATTGTTCATAAATATTTCACAATATAAGAGTAGAATTACTCATACTACATACTTGCCAATTTTGTCAACCTCATCAATAAGAACTAGAGGATTTTCAGTTTTAGTTTTTTTCAAGCATTGTATTATTTTGCCAGGCATCGCTCCAACGTATGTCCGACGATGTCCTTTGATTTCCGCTACGTCGGTCATTCCACCGACACTGAACCTAAAGTATTCGCGATTTAACGCCCGAGATATCGATCGCGCAATGGACGTTTTTCCTACTCCAGGAGGACCATAAAAACACAATATCTTTCCTTGAGTTGATCCCTTCAGTTGACTTACAGCAATGAATTCTGTAAAAAAAAAAAGAAAAAAAAAGAAATGTTTACTTTATTATGTAGTAGATACGTCGAGCATTAATTGAATCGTACATAAAATAATACATGAATTTCAATCTAGTCCTAGCTTTAATTTTTTAATGACTCGTAAAATTAAGGCAATAACATGTGCAATTCACCTAAAATTCTTTTCTTTATGTCATCCATTCCATAATGATCGTTATCTAAAATCTTTGCAGCTTGTTCGATATCTAGATTTTCTGGACTGGTTATTCCCCAAGGCATACTTGTTAACCAGTCTAAATAATTTTTTGTGACACTAGAAACATAAAATAATTTGACTATTGAATTATAAATTTAACATGGTATTTCTTTAGGATTTAAAATAATTAATATTCATATATAATCTGATATAGATTTATACTTACTTAAATTCACTGCTGTGACTCTCCAAGAAACTTAATTTATTTAATTCCTCTTCGACTACGTCCATTATTGCCTTAGGCACAATGGCTTTTTTGATACGATTTCTATATTTCTCTTCTATAGCGTCGCTATCTTCTTTTTGTATACCCAATTCTTTTTTAATAACTTTCAGCTGTTCCTGAAGAATATATTTTCGATGCTGTTGCTTCACTTTTTCTTCAACTTCTTTTCCAATTTTTTGTTGCAGTTTACTGAGTTCGTATTCTTTTTTGAGTAAAGCCAATGATAATCTTAATCGTTTTGAAATCTGAAAAATCGAATAAATTAAAAATAGTACAGATAAGTAGAAAAATAGAAAACATTAAGCATAGAAAATACATATTAATTATTGATAAGAGATAGACATAAATTAAGCTTACATCCATTTCTTCTAGTACTTCTTGCAATTCATGAGGATCCGCACTTGTCAACGCGGCCCCCAAATCACTGAGATAAACTGGATTATCTACTACCCTTTGACCTTGATGTAACATTTGTTGCAGAGATTCTCGATATAAGGGGTTCATACTAATGATATCACGAATTGTTTTGATTAGTTCTTGAGTAAGAGCCTATAAATTATTAAATATCATGAATTAACATAATTGAAATGTCAATTTTGAATTGTAAAGTAAAATTCTTGGATTAACTCAGGTCTATCTTGTTTACATATAAAAACTGTATTTACAATTAATAAAATATACCTTAACAATTTATGTTCATATAAAAAGAATTTTTAGTAATTCAAGATATCAAAGGTGACTTTCAGTTACTTGTCTCTGTCGCTATCCTACACAAATTTTCAACTACATTCTATTAAGACTGTACAGTTAGATAGACCTGAATTTACTACCCGAAAAAGTGCAAATGAATGATTCAGTTTACAAAATAATTTCCTTTTCAGTCCAAATTTTTCAGTGTACACGCACTATTTACTACTTTTATAAATTGACTCACTCATTTACATTTGCTCCTTAAAAATTCATACTTTGATTTCTTCCGTTTGTCTGAATTTGTCGTGAACAATGTTCACCACTTCTACCATCAAGATAGGCAACTGAGCTGGAACCATAGATGTTTGTACAGTTTCTGTAACATTTTCTTGGCTGGTCGGTTTAGCATCGCTCAAATTACTATCATCTTTAATTGTAGCTTCGGTAACTATTTCCTGGCTTGGTTTAGTATCACTGACAGCTTCTTCAATCTTTTCCCTATCTTGAACTTGATTTAACTTTCTTCTCGAAAATGATCTGCGCATCTTTTTATTATTTACTGTTTCTTCTACAAAAATGTTAAATTTCAAAATTAGTCAAAATTTAACACCATGTTTTGAAAATAAAACAGTTAAATAATTGTACAATTGAAGAAAAAAAAAAAAAAAGAAAACTTCAATAAAATCAGTACCAGGTTTTACTGAAACATCTTCTAGAAGTTGACCAACTATTTTTATCCTTCTGTGGGCCATTATGATGAGTCTCAGTCTGTCGCCTAAATCTTGTATTTCATGTACTTGAGCAAAAGTACCAACAGGATATATTTCATCTAAATTATTCACAACTTCTGATTCATTTCTAAAATAAAATATTATTGTAAATTGTTATTAACCATGTCTAGTATGATAATATAACATTACAAATTTATTGCAACAAGAAATAAATTTTTTATGTGATAAAATGAAATATATATTATATATACTAAAAGATACAAACTCTTCATTCTTCTTTAAAAACACGCCTACATAAGGTTGGTTCAATTTCACTTTTCTTTTGATCAAATCAACAAGAGTTGGATTGGATAACTCTATTAATTTGATAAAACGAGGAAATACTGGATTCCGATTAATAGCTATGACAGGGACATGAGGCCAAACTTCTGGTACAACAACTGTCGCTGGCAAAGCAGCTGGATAATCAGGTGGTTCATTATTGGGATCTGGATCATTATCGCTGAAACGATAAAGTTTATGTTTCATTCCTTATAAACATTTACTCCATATGAAGTGAAATTCAAATTTATAGTGTTTTTGTTGTGTAAAAGAAGTATTAACAAAGAAAATGTTAAAAACATAAATTAAATAATAATGAAAAGGTAAAGTTTAATTTTTGAAAATATTTTTGTAATGAAGTTTTAGCAAAGTATATATTGAACATGTAAATTAAATAATTTATCCATACATACCTTGGTGGAGGAGCTTCGTTAAATGGACTTTTTGACGAAAACGGTCGACAAAAATACAAACTCCTAGAACATTTGATCCTCGACAAATGTCTATTTATGTTGGCTTGATTTAAAAAATATAAATCGCCAGCAACTGTGTTTTCCAAAATACGATTTCCAACTTGTCCATTTTTTAAATATATATTTCGATTGTTTATCGTTCGATTAAAGCGAACGAATGAAAATATGACGTTTCTGTTTTTCGCTAAGGTTTGCATTATTATGATTAAAAAAATAATATACTTCAGTATACAATAATATAAATCGTTTCATCAACCCGGTCGTTCGGACATTTAACAGTTTCTAGGTTATGCGCACTCCGTTTATCACATTTGACAGGGCTGTATCAGTTTCATGAACATTTATTTTGTTGATAGATTTATTAAAATAAATAAATATATTGAAAAATAATTAATTTTAATACGTTAAATTTTTTACTTATCAGTTATTTTTTAATACAAATATTTATATCAAAATGTTTGACAAAATTAAAAAACAGAACGTTTTCAAAACGTTTCTAAAATATTAAGAAAGCACCTAATTAAAATATCAAACAAAAGAAATAACTTTTTAGTTTACAATGAATTTGTTTACAATTAATAACAGTTTCAGTCTCAAAACTCTTCATTGATAATTGAAAAATAAATAATAAAATTGCATATAGCATTTATTTCACTAAAAAACGTTTGAAGACTCATTTCACATTCAAAATTGCCTCTTCTTAGATAAGTGGTACTGCAGCGAGCGCGCGAAAAATTAAAACTGCGGAATCTATTACGTTGGTGGTTAGTATTATTATTATCATTATTTTTTTAGCAACATTATTCAGTACTATATTCTAAAATAATTTTATAAATTTATCCATTCCATTTGTTCCTAAATATATCATAAATAAAACAGTCTTTTTTTCAAATTATAAATTACTTTACAATAAAAACATTTAAAAAATGTCGAATAATAATATGAAAAAGTACATTTATTTATAAAGTTGTAATTGACAATTTTAATTGATAAATTCGCCGACTTTGAGTGAAAAACATTTTTTATAATTTAAAAAACGAAACATGGCGACTTCAGCGGGCCAATAGTCAGTAGATGGCGACGTAATCCTTCGCCTTGTTGGGCGCCGTAGCGGTGCAAAGTGGACGCCGATTGACAAGAGAGATTCTTGGTTACCTTTGCGCTCGCAATTACTCTCAACGTAATTACCATTACTGCGCGGTCTCGATGAATTTGAAAAAATTCAATACCGCTGTCGGCTCGTTTCGATAAACTCGTGAGATTCGCCGAGGTTAGACAATCTTCTTTTAAGTTACGCGCTTACACTTATCTCAACACTGACAGTTCCATGCAAATGCTTCCTCTATAGTAATATTCGTATACTTGATATGCTCGACATTTCCTAGTTAAGCTATTAATATCCGCTCATATTAAATAAAACCTTAAATTATATCGCCAGCACTTTGCCAGCCGCACTGTCGCAATTAAGTTAAGGCGCTGGTAATTGTTGAGTCGCACTATTGTTTATGGGAGCGTGAAAAGCTCGATCAGCTTTCCTTTGACACCGCTCATATTTTATCAAACAAAACAGTAGCTTAGACATTAATCCGATTACGGTGAGTTATCTTTTAATGAATTATTATTTGCAGGTTATGCAGCCAATAATGTTGCAACTACAAACACTGATTGGAGTATAATTGTTAGGATTAAAAGTTCAGGTAATAACTTTGTCATTTTTTAAATGTTTTTACATTGATAACTAATGCTATGTTACTCGGTAGTTAGGAAATACAAATGGTTTCAATTTTGATTTTTTTTTTTTTTTTTTTTTTTTTTTTACTAAGAGAAGAAAAAATATAAATTAATGAAATTTATAAATATGTTAATGGATGAAATTAATATAAATGGCCTCATTAGATTTCACAAGTACACTATTTTTGAAGCAATGAAAATGAAAATTAATCTACCACTCTATCAGAAAATGATCTGTCTACTTTAGCAAGCGATTCTGCAACTGAAGTTGATAATACGAACATTTGCAATTTGAACGTTTAATTGGTAACTAATATTGCTCGCTATTATTATGTGTCATTGACTATTGGCCTCTTTAATCTGATAACCTCCATGAATTAATCAAAGTGTATAACGATTTGCTCATTCATTTTCTAATATCATCGGCTTCGATGTTGACTTATGAATTAAAAGACAAAACAATGTCTCTTGATTTACAACCAATATAACTAAAGACACCGCAATCTCTATTTCTGAGATAATAAAGAATGCATTTTATGTCTATTTATCTTAATTGCATTGTGCAGTGTATCTGCAGACATATATATACATATCACATTTTTCCATGTAATGAAAATCCACTCATTATTTCATGCCTTTTTTCTTCTTTTCTCACTCATTATTATTTATTATTTTTAAAACAATGATTTGCCTTTATAAAATTTACAATTAGATATTCATAAAAAGTATTATAAAAAGTATAATAAGGCTTAGTTAGAAAGATACAAAAAGAAATAAAATATTTTAAAAAGTTCTTACTAGAAAACATCGAATCATTGTGTAATGATATTGAACATTTCATAACAAGGAAGCAGCGCTTCTGTATATTGAAGAAAAATTGTCAAAGCAAAAAAGAAAGAGTTTTTTTTTTTTTTTTTTTTTTAATAAAAGATTGATTTATTTCTCGAGGGCGTGCTTTGGTGCAATGAAAAATAATTTATCCAGTTTTAAAAATAACATTAAAATAGATTTTTTAATTAATTGAAATGATAAAAATAATTTATATTCGCAGTGATACTAGATTAAAAATTGTCTTTCAAATACAACTTAAAAAAAAAAAACAGTTACATGCATTCACAATAATTTGATTTATTTCAATTTATGTTGTCAGAAAAATGTGAAGCAATTACAAACACGTACGTAACAAGTCTTACGTACAACATGAATTAAAAATGGGACTTTCATCTATATCACTAACAAAGGTCAGTAACAAATATTAACATATTTAATTACATGCATGTACGATGATCAAAATATTTTATTTTACATTTGTAATCATAATAATTGTATTGTAATACATAAAATATGTCTACTCTGTAAACTATAGAATTTGAAATTATATAATTTACAGAATATATTAATTCAAAGTTTTGCATGTTTGCAGAGAAAAAAAGGTGTATACAAGGCGGCAAACTCAATATTTTTTACTTGAAATGATCGAAAGTGTATCACGTCGTGCTTTGAGTAGCTCTAGTGGGAGCTACCATGTCCGGGGAGCAAAACTGGCGCGTGATCAGAAGCAAAAAACATTGTCAGCAGTTGTTGTATTTTTGGATGACACACAGCATACTTTTCAAATAAGTGTAAGTAATTAAATTTTAGTGTTATATAGTCAATTAAATAAAATTTGTAGTCTAAAGTTCAATTTTCTAGCTACTTTTGGAAAGTTATTACGCAATACCTGTAAATGTGACATTATAATTACTGATTTCTAACGTCATTAACATTTCTATAACTATCTTTGAATTCGTTGATGTATTTTATTCATTTCAAATTTGTTCCGAGAAATAAATTCATTGAAATTCTATTTCATATTATTCCAGAAAAGAGCAAAAGGTCAAGCATTATTAGACCTGGTATTTCAACATTTAGAACTTATTGAGAAAGATTATTTTGGACTACAATACATTGAAAATGGAACAACTTCATCGGGTTACAGCCCAGAAGCCATGGTACGTTACACATTAAGTTAACCCTTCAATGCTCTCGTTATTGATTAAATCTCTGAGTAAAAAACATGATATCACAATATTTGCTTCAAAGAACAATGCAACAAAAAAGTAAATGATAAAGATTTCATAAAATTTCATCATTTCAATATTTAATAAATATATTTATTGTTTATTGACAGAGATGGCTCGATCCAGCAAAGCCAATAAAAAAGCAAACGCGAAGTAAAGGTAAATTAAACAATCAAGATTTTTAAATTTTGAACTATTTTTACCTTAAATAGTTGTGTATTATATATTTTTTAATCAAGATACTTAATTTATATTAATAATAAATATTTTAGGAGGTCATTACTTTTTTCGGGTAAAGTTTTATGTTTCTGATCCAAGTAAGTTGCAAGAAGAATATACTAGATATCAGTTTTGTTTGCAAATACGGAAAGATATTTTTCAAGGAAGATTACAAGTACCTACAAGTATAGCATGCCTTATCGCCAGTTACATTGTTCAATGTAAGTATAATGTTTTAATTATTATTTATAAAACATTGCTATAAAATATTCAAAATTACTTATTTTTCTAGCTGAATTGGGAGATTATAATCCAGAAGAACATGGACCTGGTTATCTTTCCCGCTTAAAATTAATACCTGATCAAACTGATGAAATGGAGAAAAAAATAACAGAATTACATAAATTACATAAGTATGTTTGAAAGTCTACTGACTTTCTAAAGTAAAATTGTGAAAATCAAATTCCATTTTAATGTGATATATATACTTTCTAAAATCACAAGCTTAGTACTTTTTTAATTTATAAAATAGAATACAATAAACAATAGTGTTTTAATAATATTGAACTGTAAAGATACAAATTGAAATTTAATGAAAAAAAAAGAAGAATGTATCACAGTTTTTAAGAAAAAAGTTAAACCATTAATTGATTGTAATTGATGTAAATGAATGTAAAATTATACAAATTAAATCTTTACAGGGGGCAATTACCTGCTGATGCAGAATACAACTTCTTGGATCATGCAAAACGTTTAGATATGTACGGTGTAGAATTGCATAAAGCGAGGGTAAAACATTTTTTTCAAATAACTTTTTACTTTTTTTTCCTTTTTACATTTATATCACTGTTTACTTTTCACAGGATTCAACAAATAAGGAAATACAATTAGGCGTAACATCAGTTGGACTAGTCATTTTTCAAAATAATATAAGAATTAATATATTTTCTTGGTCAAAAATTGTAAAAATATCGTTTAAAAGAAAGCAATTTTTTATTCAACTAAGGAGAGAGCTGGTATGACATGAATAATCATTTTTAGACGTTTAAACTATATGACAATGAATTTTAAAATGGAATTTGTTCTTCTTCAGTCAGAAAATTATGATACATTGCTGGGTTTTAATATGCAAACCTACCGAAGTTCTAAAAATTTATGGAAAGCTTGTGTGGAACATCACACCTTCTTTAGACTTCACAGTCCAAAAGTAAGACCAAGACGCTTTCCACTTACACTCAGCAGTCGGTTTACTTATTCCGGAAGAACGGAATATCAAACTGTTGAAGATGGAAAACATCGCAGTAGAATAGAACGAACTTTCATCAGGTACCTAAATAATAATTATCACATTCATATCTAAATAATTGTGTAGAATTATATTATTCATTAATAACAGTACGTATTTTGTTAGATCTCCAAGCAAAAGATTGGTTGAGGGAATAGTATCTGTGCCAATTATAGAAGAAAAAGCATTGCCACTTCACGTTTCTGGACGACCACCAAGATTATATGAAAATAAAGTCCAATCTCTTGGTGCTCGCGAACCTAGGCAGGCCTGGGGTGAAAGAAATCAAGCAGATGAGTAAGTAATTTTACGTCATTTAAGATTTTATATGAAACATACCATAAAATTTAATGTATTGTTTCAGTGATGGTGGATTTTTACCACTGAGAGATGAAATTAATACAACTCATATTGGCGCATTTTCTCCAGCTTTGGGATCTCATATATTAAGTTATGCTGATGATGATACAGCTAATGAGAGAAGTATTTGTGATATTCAAGATTTACGCGAGTCAACTACTTCATCAGCTCCACATGTAAATTAATCTTTTTATTTATTTGTATTTGATGTATATTATATCTTAGGTGTAATAATTGTATGATTCCATTTAATACAGATATCATACGATGAATTAGTAACAATCAAACTAATGCCCGACGAACAAGGACGGTTTGGATTCAATGTCAAAGGAGGTATAGATTTGGATATGCCAATTTTAGTGTCTCGAGTAGCACCAAATACACCTGCTGATCGTTGTTATCCAAAATTAAATGAAGGAGATCAGGTATGCCATGTCTTAAATTGTTTTAAGTCATATACTTTTCAATTTTTTTGTAAAACATTTATATTTAAAGTAAATTATTGATCTATTAATTTTGTAAAGAAACATTTGTAAATATTTTTAAAAATTTTTTCCTCGGGTAGTCCACACACAAATTCTTTGAACATAAAAAAGAATTATAAGATAAATTAAAACTATAAAATTGTCTCAGGTTGTGTACATCAATGGTGTTGATGCAAGTAATATGATGCATGAAGATGTTGTAAATCTTATACGTCAGTCACGAGATTCTGGGAACGGAGAATTGATTCTAACAATCAGACCAAACGCATTATACACTGCACTAACTGGAACAGATAAATCATCGGAAGAAGAACCACCTTATAGGTAATGACATTAATAAGTAATACTTTATAAAAAGTGTAAAATATTAATAAATTTAATAAATTGACATCTTTTGAGTAAATCTGTTATGTAATCAAGTATCTGTATTATCTATAATAATAAATCTACAAACAGTTTATCTCTTACGAAATTTTTTTATTTACTTTTTTATAGATATGTACCAGACGTGCCACACGCAATAGTAGGTTCTGATGCTTTAGCACAATCAATGTTATTACTTGCAGATGGTTTAGCAAGTGGTGCATTGATTTCTCAGTATGAACAGTTGTACAAGAAAAATCTTGAACTTACTTCTTTAGAATCAAAGAAACCGGAAAATCAGAATAAAAATAGATATAAAGATATTTCGCCATGTAAGTATCCATATTTTTTGTAGAGTTTGAATTTCGTGTTATTCCATACTCATTCAATTACACTGAATATTTTTAGACGATGTTACAAGAGTGATTTTAATGGATTCTCAAAACGGTGATTACATCAATGCCAATTATGTAAATATGGAAATACCTGGTTCAGGTATTATAAACCGATATATAGCGACCCAAGGTCCACTATCTTCTACAGTATCAGATTTCTGGCAAATGGTTCTTGAATCAGGCAGCACTATAATTGTTATGTTAACGACACTTATAGAACGAGGTCGGACCAAATGTTTTCAATATTGGCCAGCTTTGGAAGAAACACTTAATTTAAGAAATCTAACACTTACTTCCACGATGGAAAGGGTGGAAGATACTTTTGTCTTTCGTGAATTTGTGTTACGCGATATAAATGTAGGTTTTTCTTTTAATATATAGTTTCGCTTATTAGATAATTTAGATTAAACACCTAAATCACTATCATAAAATTTACTGACATATTTAAGCAAACTGAAAAAACTGAAATGGGGAATCAGCTATTAATGTGTATATATTTTAGACGGGAGAAGAACGCGACATTACACATATGCAATACTGTGGGTGGCCAGATCACGGAGTTCCAAATGATTGGCGTCAATTTGTCGCATTCACCGAGTATGTACGTTCGGCACGTCGTGGTATTGTAGAACCTATAATCGTCCACTGTTCGGCAGGAATCGGAAGAACTGGCGTCCTTGTTTTAATGGAAACTGCTATGTGTCTTATTGAAGCAAATCAACCCGTTTATCCCTTAGATATCGTTCGATCTATGAGAGATCAAAGAGCAATGATGATAC
Source organism: Aradophagus sp. ZL-2020 (assembly GCA_022817685.1). Classification (NCBI taxonomy): domain Eukaryota; kingdom Metazoa; phylum Arthropoda; class Insecta; order Hymenoptera; family Scelionidae; genus Aradophagus; species Aradophagus sp. ZL-2020. The sequence continues at coordinate 16,338 of JABFOV010000670.1, forward strand.
AGAATGCTGTAAGTTTGATTGCTGCAATCAATATAGAAAAATCACAAGATAATGGATGATGATTTTTTTAATACTTTCAATGATATATACATTTTAAATTTCAGAGTCAATATAGATTTGTGTGTGAAGCTGTCCATAAAGCATACACAGAGAATATAGTGAAACCTGTAGCGGATATCTCCCCGCTTAGTGGATAATTATAAGAAATGCATGTCTGGATGAACTTATACAAAAACCAGAAGGTGTAGTCGATTTTTCTTTACTGTCTTTGTTTCTTTTTATTCAGGACAATCGATAAATTAATGTCAATCTGCCAAATTTTATTTAGGAAGTGCAGATGTGTTTTTGCAGATGATTTAGATTCATGTTAGGTCGATTAAGAGACACTTGATGATTTTTAAAATAGAAAAAACCATGCAATTTCATATGGATTTATTTGAATATAAATTACACAGTTTTTGATTAGAAATCGACTGGGTATAGAGGATTCGCATAGATTAGATGTAACTTAGTTGTATAAATAAGTCCATCATAAAAAAAGTATTTTTCATAAATTAATAAAATTCGAAATAATCCGCGTAGATTAAGTATAACTTTTAGATTGACGAACTTTATCGAGATTCGACACTTTGATATCACAACAACTTTTAATAGCAGTGTGATTTATGAAAAATTATGTAATAAAAGTGATAAGATACGCGAGAAGATTTTAACAATAACATCAGTTTTATAAATCGATTTCTGAGATTCTTATTCAAAAATTGAATGTTTAGTCATTTTTTCACTGCTATCATTTTATACAATTTTAACTAGTTTGCTTTTTACACAGTTGTCACTTAATTGTTAATTTAATTATTCACAAAAACTTGTCACAATTTGATTTGACATAATTGTTATTTAATAGATAACAAACTTATTTTTATAAAATTTCATTTTTGTCCATCAAACTTTTTTTATTACAACGGTGTAAGATTTGAAATATTGTCAAATTTCACACTTTTAAGTCTGTCATTACATTAAACCTTGTAAATGACTTTTGTTACAGCGTAATAATAGAGATTGGTTAGCTAAGTTCTTCCATTGAATCCTATAAGGCTTGTCTCAGTCTTATATTCCACAATTTCATTTTTTCATCAAATGGATTGGTAAATTTCTATTTACATTAAATATCCACGTCAATTTGACTTGACCCGAAATTATTTTTCTCATCTTTACTTTGTTTATTTCATCAACTTACTTGTAGAATAACCAGGATAAATAATATTTATAATTTCACTGACAATTAAATGTTTCAAACGTACTTTAACCGTCAAATTACCAGATTAACACATTTCTTTCATTTTTATCAAAGTTTTTCTATCAGTACTACATTCTGTGTCATTTACAGAATCATGTTCTCATGAAATCGAAGTACAACAATCACAGTGTACTTGACCTGTTAACTAGCGACTTACAAAAATATTAAAATCATCATTAGTAAAATGTAAAACATACTCTTTTAATATTCTCTTCATGTTTGGAGTAATTTATATATTTACTCAAATAATTCCATTTATCTTCAATTCCATTGTTATTATTTTCCATGCGTTTCGTTTTTAAAGTATCAGTAGACTGTATACTGGAAAAAACTATGGATCTTTCTTCATTTAATTGTTTTTTATTTTTTCTTAAAAGACAGTTTCTAGCTGTACCGTGGAATCGGTCAGCAATAATTTTTTGTCAAGGAGAAGTATTACCTGTATTTCGAATGCCATTTTGCTGTTTTTTACATTATTCTATTTACTCTGAATTGTTAGTAGTGTATCTATAGCTCTCGAAATTTTGTATAATTCGAGATATGTTGAGTAACACGCCGAGTAAAGCTTGACTAAAGATACAGTGGCTACGAGTCTGTCTTCGACTCACCGTCCAGAATCAATGTAATCTTTAAACTCATCTTCCACAATTTAATACTTATAAATATAAGTGAGGTAGCTATGAAAAATACTCAAGATTTGAACCCTCTTTTACAAGACTTAATATAGTATCATTAAAACAAAAGTTGTTTTTTGCAATTTTGAAATAGTATACGTAAAAATGTCTTTATTAGAATAATATATCCTACAAAATATTGTATCAATGCTACTTATTAAATTGATCAGCTGCTTCTGTTTTAAACAATACAAAAAATTATTGAAGCTGAGTTATTTCAAATTGGCTGTTATTTATAAATTGCTTCTTAAATGGAATGTCTAAAGCATATTTACAATGTCACTTTTTTAATCAATATTTTTGATAAATACAAATTCAAAAAATCAGTTATTCGTAAACATTTTAACATAAAGAGAAATTGTATACATGAAATTTTCAACATAATCAATTTTCAACGGAAACATTGTAATAAAAATAGTTTTTTCTAAGACGATTTTAGATATTGAAAGACTAGATTTTTTATATATTTATTACAGCGGAATAAAATAAATCAGTATTAAAAAAGAAAAAGAAATAAAACATATTGAGTAAATTTAAACAATTCAAATTAAATCTTACTGCTTTTGTTAAACTATTTGTAATCAAAGACAAGTGTCAAATTCAAATTTTGTTAGCAAATGATTAAATTAGGAATCTCGTTGAAGTTAATGCACCAAGTGTGAAATTTCGAAAACAACAGACATTAAAATATATGTCAAGCCATTATCGTAATTTAAAATGTAGTATGATTAAATTTAATAAGTATTTTACACTACAGATTTATGACCGAAACCGAAAATATAAAATTATATGCATATAAATATATAAATCGACAATAAATTATTTACCGACTATTGTATATTTATTATATATTTAAATTAAAAAAAAAAAAATAAAATAAAACAAATAAAAAACTATATTTGACATTGTAAAAATATAAAGTTTATACTACCGAAAATTTTATTTATGTTTTGTAAATAATGCTAGCTATTTTTGTGCATTCAATGTACCCTAGTGATGTAACAGAAACCAGAAATGATACAAATAAATTGCACATCTAGTATCACAACGTGTTTGATTGTCATTCCAATTTTATATTTCTTGATTTTTATAAATAGTTTTCCAATAATTACTTTATGCGAATCAAACAAATAAAAGAACAACAATTTTTTGCGTGTCCGCAATCAGTGTAATTTCGCCTTAAACTTTTTGTCAAGATCACAACAAGTAGAACAAAATCGTATTGCATGAATAAGTTTGTCAAAGTTTTTGTTACAATTTTTGCACGTTTTCTAAATTAATTAATAATTTTAGATTATCTGACATAATCGGTGTCTTAATCGGCGAGTCAAACAATTATGCGACACAACATCAGTTCGGCGTGCCTACAAAGTAATATATTCATCGATAATTTAAATTATTCATGTATCCAATCACTTGTAAACAGACGTTTATTATACAAGTGGATTTTAAACATCTTCACAATTTTCTTTAAAAGAAAACATCGTAGAATTGTTACGTATTCCAGTCAAACATTTAAAATAATACACGATATAACCATAAATTAAATATAATTTCCTCCTCTCAATTTTTGCGGTTTAAATATTCAAAATGAGACTATTTCAAATTACCGGAAAGTTTTCTTCCGACAATGGAAAAGTATTTTCACGTTTTGAATGTATGACAGCGAATTAATGTTCTCATTTCTTGAAATTAATTAAGTGAACAAAACACGTAGTAGTCAAGAATTAGAAAAAAATTCTGGAAAATAACTGACTAATTACGAGTGCTTTATTTCCTTTAAATAGAGTAATTGAAATTGTAATAATGTTTTGTTTTAAAATATGTTGCATATAAAAATAATGAAATAACAGTTGATTGTTTTACAAACAATGCAAACTACATTTTTTCACATAATTAAAAAAAAAAAAAAAAAAAAAGAATCATAACGAGTAGAAAATTTAAATCTGAATTGATTATAATTAACGTGCCCAGATAATGTAATGGAATTTTTTTCTCAAACACTGGTCATGTTAATCATTACTTCAGACGTCTCACCGTCAAAGATTAAGATCCAAAAATTGAACTGCTGTTTAAAAGAAGACAAAAAAAAAAAAACGAAGTATCAATCAAGTAAGTTTCGACAAATATAAAAAAATGTATAAATAAGACACATAATTATAAAATTATATTCAAAACTCTCCGATCGGAATGTAGAAAAGAAGAAAGAGAGAAAAAACTATCGGCTGGCGAATTTCCTTGCCTCAACATTGGATTTATTAATTAATATATAATTAGAGCTAATACGTTACAATGAGCTCGAATACAATTGCGTCGACGGAAAGGTCGTGGCCCTCGGCGCGATAGTACATCGTTAGACGTACTTTGGCCGGCAATTTGATAAGTCAACGGTGCGACTGTGTATTGACAGTCTCAGTGTTGCTTCGCCTATTCATCGTAGCATAGTCTTATTTTCAACTGCTGGCGCGATTCAAAAAATGCGCGTCAAAATAATCGTATAATCGGGTCAGTACAACATCCCTATTTAAGCGAATAAATACTCTATCCGAGCAACGGCGGGAAACTGAAATTGCTTGATTGCGCGTTGAAAAAATTTTTCGCGCGCAAAAACGAAAGGAAAAAAAAGAAGAAAAAAGACAAACAAAGCACGAGGAAAAGCAAAACAAGAGCCGTGCGCGCGATTTTAGTAACAATTCGCGATGGAAGTAAAGCGTGCGTATGGTTTATTTTTAAGCAGATAAATGCATGCGCGAATTGAGATATAGGTAGTATATATATACACGCAAGCGCGCGCGTATCTGTTTAGTAGACAAGACTTTAACACTATCGTGTTCCGCAGCTTAGAAAATTTTCCATGGCAATATGATCGTCGTGAGTAACAGATTACCGTTTATTTTGAAGCGAAACGATGCTACGGGCAAATTGGAGCGCAAGGCCAGGTACGTGCCATTCACACCGTTCACGTTGACACCGCTCTTGGTGTCGCTTTCATTTCGCTTTCCACGGCCACCTTTCATTCACGATTCCCCTCGTCGTTCACGTCGTCGTAGCTTTTTTGTCCCCACTTGCCACCGATCGCACCGCAACCGGCGTTTACCGATTTGGTCGAAAAAAAAGTCAGCGAAGAACGCGGCATCGAACTTTCACGGTGATCGTTAGGGAAAAGAGCGGGTGATACGAGACGCCGGGCGTGCGATCGAGCAGGTATCATTGTTGTTTTGTTCATTCGGTTGGTGTTTGTGTTGTATAACAAGGCAAACGTTGATTCGTAACTGAAATTTATGAAAATTTCTGTTTCGTCGTGCTACGACACATAGTAGGAGTAAAGGTTATGTGAACTCTTTGACACCGTGCGAATATCATTTCTTTCATTCATTTCTTTTTTTCCCCCCTTTATTGTTTTCGTTACGATTGCAGTGAGGTTGGGATACCGCGCTGAAGATAAGGGAATCGTTTTGTAAGCGCTCGAAACAATGGCATTGATAATGGATGAAAATATCGCGATCGAGCTGGAGCGAAACGGCGGTTAGGTTATGTGCAATTAAAGCCGAAAGGTCTTTAATTGTTGTTATAAAAGGTGTCGTAAGTAATGTTGGACAGGGGTTTGTTAATTGACCTCGTTTCTTGCCAATTCAAGGTGATCGGGGTGACATTGGCGATTGATTTGCGGGCTGGAATCATAGAAACGTTTAAAACGTTTTCAAAACGATTTCCTTTTTATTCCCAGTAAAGTAGAATTTATGGACAGAGCAACAAACTTGTTTGATAATATATGTCGAGTCGATTGAAATAGGTCGACTTTTTGGGTTTTTCAACGAGCTTTCTTGCTGTTTTCATAAATTTTCATTTGCTAAGATTTATTTTTTTCAGTTTTAATATATTGAACATGTTGTCATCGAGATATTGATTTATCATTATGTTGTTTGAACTGCTTTTCCATTGTTACATCTTGGAATATTGTGTTTTAAAATTAATTTAAAATTGAGTGATTATAATGATAATTGGATGGCAAAAATATTTATAAAGTGTTTGTTTATTATTTATTCTGTAAATTATCGAAAGCGTTTTATAGAATGATACCTTTTATTATACTCTTTAAAAGAAATTTAATAGCAACAAATATCTGATATGAATTATGTATATAAAAATGTTTTTGGAAGAAAAATCAGATGTGAACTACTACTTAATAGTAAACATTGTTACAAATATATATATTATAAAATAAAAGTATTATTATTTTTTAATTAAAAACACTTATCAAATAAAGAAAAATGAATACTTGTATCAGGAAATAATTTCAAGTTTGTTGTTGATTTCACTTTTAGTATGGTTTACTTTTGAATCAAGAATGTCAAATTGAGACTCAAGGTAAGAGACTTCCATTGAAACAAAAATAGAATGTCTACTTTTTTGTTTCAATGGTAGACGTTCGAAGATTATTATAATTCTTAATTCCGAGAAAAAAATGCTGAAATAAAAATTACTAACTTTATCAAAATCAACAAAATATTAGCTCATTTTACTCGAAAGTAATACCCAAATTTTACTTGAAATATATATTGATTATTCTACAATAAAAATAATTATTTAAATGGTTAATTTCATTGTAAATATTGATGAAATATGTATTAAATTTAAATAAAATAAAAATAAATCAATGTACGTGTAATAATAACTCGTGCAAAATATTTATGTTTACGGTATTTTTCTTAAAAGAAACTTTTGCAACAATGATAAGTGAATTGAAAATTCAAAGATGAATTGACTGAACAGAGGATTTGAGAAATTAAAAAGCATCCTTATGTCATGCAGTGCATTGTAAACTGTTGAAAACAATGATAAGCTTGGCCGGCTTGCAAAAAAGTTGAAAATTAGATTTTTGCCAGACAATCAATGCTGTCGCGATAAGAAGAAATGTATTTTAATTTATGAATAATCATAACTCAAAAATGTGATGCATAATTGAAATTTAGATAACTCGCTCGTAAGCAATATAAGTCTTACAATCTAGATTGAACAATAAACGATAAAATTGGTAAATTATTAGTTTATTAATTGTTGAATTTCACTGTAACGAAGTGATAAACAAATTCGCATTTAAAAAATGACTAAGTTAAATATCCAACTGCGTTTGATAGCACTGACTTAATGAATGAGATGCTATATCGCGTTTTTCGATAAACACTGGATTATGAGTGAAAAATATTTTTTATGATACTCTAATTAGTTTACTATTAGTTCAATAGATATCAAATGTATATCATTATGATAAATAAAATACTAGGCAAACAAGTTTACAATTCTATTTTTAAATAGTGATTTTTTTTAATTCACAAGCAATAACAATTTTCAACAACCAAATTTTAGGCATATCAAATGTGAATTGCTTTGTGAAAACTTGTAACAATTACGTTACAACGAGTAACAGTTACGATAAATGTCCATTTTACGACTGAGATTATTTACACGTTATCATCGTTTATAACTGTTTTAAATTCGAAAAAAAGTTCAATTTAAGTTTCAGTTTTACATCTCAGCGCAGTTATAAAATTTTAATGATTATTATCTGCTTTGTCGTGCATTTATTTTATTGCGGTTGTATAGCGGACAATAATGAGCTTATGTATAAGTACATACAATTGATAGGCAACTCGGAATTAGAGATTGGAAATTCTGACGTACGCTTATTGTTTCTATCAGTTGTTTATGTTTCTCAGAACTAAAACCAAATAGTACGCTGATTAAAAGTATCAAAATACCAAAAAGTATAAAAGCTCAACCAATAATCTGTATAATAATAAATTAAACGATACTATAATGATAACAACGATACCAAGCAATTTAATGAGTTGTGCAAGGGATCGTTTCAATAATACATTAACACTCCATGTGTATTATTCATATGTATACATATGTATATTAATTATATGATCCCTAAGTTATGATTTTTGCTGTAAGTGGGTTTCATACGATAATGTATAAATCGTTCATTCAGCATACTTTTTTAACAAAGGTTTTTGCATTGACGTTTTATAACGAAATTTTGATCAACATTATTTATAATGTATAATAATATAAAAACTTGGATTAAAAAGACTATAATTTTTATATTTCATGTTTATAATAAAAAAAAGTATTTTACATACTTAAAAAAAATTTAAAAATATTACTTTTTCTCTGTAAAAGTGCGATTTATGTATAATATTTTAAAATTCATGTGATTCAAATATAATACAATCATTCTCAGTTAAATATTTATCTGCGATATATTAAATATTGTAATTGCAATTTCAGTGCTGGTGGCCTTGTCACAGCTGTTGCTCCAGTCGTAGTCAATTCAGACGGAATATGGGTCGGTTGGCCAGGAATTCATTTAGAAAACCAAGACGAACCTATTCCAGAATCCGATCCAAACGACAGGACACCTACTGCAGGTCTCAAATCAGAAAAAGTAAGTTTTCAGACTTGGGCTGAATAATTTTTTTATTATTGGTCTGAATATTTGATATAACAATATTATAAACAGGTCGTTGCTGTTCATGTGGACCCACAAGTTTTTGATTCATATTATAATGGATGTTGCAATGGTACCTTTTGGCCCTTATTTCATTCCATGCCAGACAGAGCTACTTTCATAACTGAACATTGGCGAGCTTATACTGTAGTAAATGAAGAATTCGCTGCTAAAACTGTAAGTTATATCTACATTTTAACTTACATTGATATTATAATCTAAATAATTTATACTAATAACTTTTTAATTAAATAATAATTTGATCTTCCGTTTGCCGAAAGTGGATTCCTATTGAAGAAGTACTTTGAAGTTAATTTGTCAAAATATTAATGAGCATAGAATTTTCTTATTAAGTGATTTGCGATTTAAAAAATACGTTATAATTCTGTAGATAATCAATAATCAATAAATTCTTGCAGGTTACTGCAGCAGAAAGGTTACATAAGCAAAAAAATGGCCAACAAAACAGTATATTAGTATGGGTTCACGATTATCATTTGATGCTTGCATCTAACTGGATTAGGCAAGCTGCGGAAGAAAGAAATTTAAGATTGAAGTTAGGATTCTTTTTGCATATACCATTCCCACCATGGGACATATTTAGGTTATTTCCAAGAGCCGATGAAATTCTCCAAGGCATGCTAGGTACGTTTTTAAAAAAATCTGACCATGTATATTTTGCACTTGGTGCAATTTTTTAGAAACACTGATAAAAATGACAGTTTTAACAAGTTTAATATTTTCTTGTCAGTGTATATTACATGAAATAACTTTTTCACTTTTGAAAACAAATACTCATATTTGCTTGAAAATCTCTTCAACATTAAAATTGTATTGAAAAAACATTGATTTAATAAAATAGTGTTTAATAATCTTACAATATCTGAAATCTTTGAAAAAGGCACGAAGTTCGCCGTTATCAGTAAATAATATTACTATTTATATACAGTTTAATAAACACATGTGTATTGCACGTGATACTTAGGTGTCCACGTGCATTTCACGTGTCTGGCTTATGTTCATGTTTTTATACGTAAGATGCACATGCATTATGTATGTCATCAGTATATTCGTCACTATTGTTTACATGCGCCATCAACGAGTATCTATATTTCTCATTTTAAGTTTAAAAGCGATAATCAGTTTTTTAGCGCTATCAATTTTTCCTTAAGTCTGAATGTCCTTTTTTTCTATTTTTTAGATTATGAAATCGAAAATATTTTGCACTCGTTATACAATTGCTTTTGTTTAAATTTTCAACGCAATGTTTTATTGATAGGTTGCGATATGGTTGGATTTCACATTGAAGATTATTGTTTGAACTTTGTGGATTGCTGTCAACGCTGCTTAGGCGGTCGAGTTGACCGAAAAAATTTACTAGTTGAACATGGAGGCAGAACTGTACGCGTAAGACCACTACCTATTGGAATTCCATTTGACCGATTTGTCTCTCTAGCAGAATCAGCACCAAAAGTAATGATAACAAAACAAAAGATTGTCTTGGGAGTCGATCGTTTAGACTATACAAAGGGTTTGGTGCACCGTTTAAAAGCTTTTGAAATGTTGTTAGAAAAACACCCAGAACATATTCAGCAGGTAATAAATATGCAAACACTTTTTTCGGTAACTTTTTTCAGTATATATATTATATTTGAAAGATCACAATTTTTATCATCAAAATCTTGTATAATATTCTGAATCTTTTTTTTTTTTATAGGTAACTCTATTACAAATAGCTGTACCATCACGAACTGATGTCAAAGAATATCAGGAACTTAAACTTGAGATAGATCAATTGATAGGTTGCATTAATGGCCGGTTTACAACCCCTAATTGGTCACCTATCAGATACATATATGGATGTGTATCTCAAGATGAACTGGCAGCGTTTTACAGGGATGCTGCAGTGGCGTTAGTAACGCCACTGCGAGACGGGATGAATTTAGTTGCTAAAGAATTTGTGGCTTGTCAGATCAACACTCCACCAGGTGTTTTAATAGTGTCTCCATTTGCTGGAGCCGGTGAAATGATGCACGAAGCTCTCATTTGTAATCCTTATGAAATAGATGAAGCAGCTGAAGTTTTGCACAGGTAAAGGAAACTGCTACAATGTATCGAAAATTATTAATTAAAATAAATTTCAGAATGCACTCTAATTCTTATACAATTATTATCGCATTATTCAATACGTACAATTGCAGTTTTCATTACAATCCCTACAATTAAAATGTACACATTTAATATATTTATATAATTGTCAACAGAGCTCTCACTATGCCTGAAGATGAAAGGATTTTGCGAATGAATCATTTACGTCGTCGAGAAAGAATTTATGATGTTAATTATTGGACAAAACTATTTTTACAAGTTATGGATAAATTAGAAGATCATGATTCTGTTGGTGCTACTAAGATGCAGCCCGTGACGATGGATGATTTTGATGACTATTTGAGCAAGTAAATAATAATTTTTAACATATTAAAAAATGCTTTAAAAGTAATTAAACGAAAATGAAAACAAAAATATTGGCAAAAAATATATCAAATGTAATGATATATTTTTATATCACAGATATATTGGAGACAATCATATTCTTGCTCTTTTACTGGATTACGATGGAACTCTGGCCCCTATTGCCACTCATCCAGACCTCGCATTTTTACCCCCAGAAACTAAAAATGTTCTACAAAGATTATCAAATATGTCCGACGTTTACATAGCAATTATATCTGGAAGAAATGTAAATAATGTGAAAAAAATGGTTGGAATTGACGGAATAACATACGCCGGTAATCACGGTCTTGAAATTTTACACCCTGATGGTAGTAAATTCGTTCATCCAATGCCTGCTGAATTGGAAGATAAAGTGGCTACTCTTATGCAAAATTTGCAAGAACAGGTAATGTTACAAAAACTGATTGGTATAATTTTGTTATAGCCAAGTGTTAAAATTTATCTACGAAACATTTTAAACTAATTGTGTAAACAATTGAAATCACAGCTATGCAGAGATGGGGCTTGGGTTGAAAACAAAGGAGCTCTGTTAACGTTCCATTATCGTGAAACGCCTGTTGAAAATCGTCCTGAAATGATTGAACATGCAAAGAGGATGATCGAAAATGCTGGTTTTAAGGCATGTCCAGCACATTGTGCCATGGAAGCTAAACCACCCGTGGAATGGAACAAAGGTCGAGCGTCAATATATATACTACGAACTGCGTTTGGAGTTGATTGGAGTGAACGTATTAGGATTATTTACGTGGGTGACGATGTTACGGATGAGGATGCAATGAAGGTAAGTCATTCATTGCATAGATAAGTTTGAATTCACATTATAAACAAATACGTATATATAAAATATTTGCAAATGAAGTTATTTTATATTTTAAATAAAGCAAGCTCATTGGCTAACTTTAAAGTTTAAGTTACTTGGATAAGATAATAATCAGTATGACTTTTTTAGACACTGAAAGGTATGGCAGCAACATTCCGAGTTGCTTCATCTGATATCATTCGCACTTCGGCACAGCGACGTTTACCAAGTACTGATTCTGTGTTGACTATGTTAAAATGGGTTGAAAGACATATGAGCAGAAGGAAGCCTAAAAATAATGAATCTTCAGGAAAGTACAGTCGGAACAACAGAGGAGTTACAATGGAAATGTCCTTTTCGCAAACTGATTCAAATAAAGATGCAGATATATAAAAAAAGATGCATGTAGCATCAACTATATTCTATGTAGTTTTACATTATTGGTTTGACCTATTGATTTCAATCGATATAGAGAATTAACGTGATTTAAAAGACAGAAAAAATTTAAGTTCACTGTAAATAGGTGTCTCTTTAGTAAGAGAAAAGCATATAAATTATGTTGTACTATAAAAGTCTTCTGAACAAACTAGTAACATTAATATCTTAAGTTTACAATTGTATGTTCGGTTGAAGCTTCAATTTGAAATGATTTGACATTTTTTCATGGCTTACACATAAACCATGATATTTTAATTTGCATTTTATTGTTATTGATAAAAAAAAAAAAAAAAAAAACGTATATACGTTTTTATGTTGTAAACTATTTGTCAAATTACTTGATATATGATTTTCAAAATAAACTATTCTTTTAAATAGAAATATTGTGACTTGTAATTTTTTTTACATTATCTACAACTGATATATATTGTATGGATAAATTACTGTTTTAGATATTTTAATTTCAAAATTTTTAAAAAGTTTTCTTTCCTTAGAACTTAGAAAAATGTTTATCGTTCTGCAACCAAATGTAGTAAGAATCATCATCAAATTTATAAGTATATGAAAAAAAAGTCTAAGTATTTTGAAGAAATATCAGTTATAATTTGAAAAACCATCAATTTTATGAAATTTCTTAAATTTATATTTTAATATTATTTCATTATTTATATATTTTTATGTAAAAGTATATTTTTATTTTCACAGCCAAGTTGAATATATTTATTTTACCATTTTTCTTGTGTACCAATCGGCAACCGATAAAAAGTTTTCTATCGTTGGGTTGCAGCGCTAGAGATATTACCTTCAAACGGTTCAACCGGAATGATAACCAAAGTTGACCAGAAAAATCTACTCAGGTTAAATGGTCAAGTAGTCAAATATATCCTTGTAGTTTTTAGTCAGTTTATTGAAGTTATGAAAAATGCTAATGATGTTACTAACACTATCAATGTCCTTGATTATTTTCAATTTATATTAGATTTATCGTAATTTATTTGTTACTTTAAAAATATTTCGTTAACAAAAATGCAATAAAAATAATAATGCGCCAAACTGTGTTTGATTTTAATGCATTTTATGATGCGTATTCGACTAAGTAGTAGCTGTTTTTCTATATAAAGTGAAAATTTGCACATTTCTGATCAAAATTGTATCGGATACTCGGAGTAAAATATCCAATCATTAGATCTATAGGTATTCCTCACTGTAAAGTTTATTGTGAATAATGCTATTGTGTCTTAACACTGATTGCATTTTTTTCGAATAATTTAAAAGGAAAAGAGTATATAAAATTATCAAATATTCTTACCTCAACTGATGCCTTAAACAGATGACACATGAATTTCTGTAACAAAAATATTTTATTACTTAAATTTTAATTATGATAATTTTGTAATATCATATAATTTAAATTTCGTATATTCTTGTAGCAAGTTGTTAATATTATTGCAATAATTCTGTACTATCATGGCGGAATTCTTACATTATTCCAGTAATATAACTTCAATGCTGCTCGCTAATACGTTTGCGGTATTGTTGTGGTAAAGTGACAACGGTATCGTAACAATATGAGCTTAATATGGAAACTGTTTGGCACTTGTTAGGTAAATATCACTTATAAAATTGTAACTATTGGTTAACTTTTTGGTACAATTTTATCATTCATTAAACTTTTTCTTTTGCAGTCCGACAGTATTTTGCAATCTTTAATTAATAGAATTTTATTTTACTATTTTAGATTTAAAAGCAAACATTTTTTCGAAAGAAGTGGCCGTTTAAGTAAATGACAAGAGTTTTTCCCGTTGGGTTGTAGCAGAGAATTGCTAGAAAAGCGCCGCACGTGACGCTCCGAAACAGCACGTTAGTTTGTGTTTCGGAATACTTAGAGGAAATCCAATTCTGTCCACGTGTGGGTTAGGCACATGTGAATTCATCCCCAAAGGTCTTTGAAAATGAAATAGTTGGTATCGAGCAAGGGACGTGGCTGGTAAATACGTACGTATGTAATACATATGTACAAGTTTTACCAAAAACACGCGAGAAAAATAAGACGAAAATCAGCGTTATATTTCCATGCGAAAGTGATTCGCGTCGAAATTCCTTTATTACAAATTTCTTTTGTAGCTTCCATCCGCCCGTATAAAACGTTCTTCCGACGCCCTCGATTCGCACTATTTTATATCTCAGAATACAATGTAACAGTCTCGGAAAGGTAAATACAACTCTTTGGTTTTATTGCCCGCATGATGGCAAGATTCTTCAATTGTAAACTTGTCACTTGTGTTGCTCTCGGAGTTTCGGCACTATTATAGGAATAATAATTCAGAAATAGAAACTTTTTCTTCAACTTTTTTTAAAGATCTATCATAATCTGCAGATATCTTTGCGAATATCATACAGGAACTTTCATGTTGTAAATATCATAATAAAATTAAAATGAAATTATAATAAAAATTTTACGCATACTTAATCCAAAAAAATGAGTAACGCTGAAAATAATTGGCAGTTGAAGAATGATGTGAGACTACCAAGTGATTTGCGTCCATCTTAAAATTTTTGGAAGTTTGTACATTTGAATGAAAAAGAAATTCTGGTATCAAAAAGCAATCAATATTTTTTCAAAATGATAGAATTGTTAGATTGTTTATTTAAAAAAATGATTAATTTTAATAGTATTATTTAAAAAAACACCAGTTTAGTAACAAAGGCTTTTAGAATCAGCGAAGGTATTTTATTTTTACTTGTAAATAAGGTCACAGACATATTCGCAAAATTTCTCATCAAAAACCATTCTTTTTAATGTTAGATAAAAACATAGAATTTCATTTCCCACCAATGATTGCTACTGACAAACTTGCACTCATTTCCGTAGTAACAAGTGTCGCAAGAAAGTTTAAACATTGCCTCAATTCGTTAGCCGATACACAAAGCGGCGGAAAAATAATGCGACAATTCTTTATTAATTTTAAAGCTTCACTAAGGTCTCGAATATAACAAAGGTTCATAGTTCTGCAAATTTGAATTACACAGTCCACTTGTCAGCACCCTTCAACGAATCAACCCTGATACTACGTTTCTCCACACAGAAATCAACCCCTCTTGTAATCCTATTAAATCATATGACGTTCCACCCGCCTAAGTCTATTACAGCAGCTTTCCTTTAATACTCGTTTGCCAGTGAATAATAAAAACTTGGTTTAAACAAATGCGCGAAATTGTTTAGTTCAACACGCCTAGGTACATACGGAATTTCGATTGTAAATGCAAACTTACGTCTGCCGATTTGTTGGTGTCAAACTTTGACTGCAAACGAAATTCGCGCTTAATGAATTCAAGCAACTTTGGCTCACTTGGCAGTGAGTTATTGAATTAACTTATCTGAATTATCATCTTTGTTTATGCTCTTCATTTCTTTTTTCTTTTCCGAGTTATGTTTGAGTATGTGCACTTGTAATGGTGGACCAAAAAAAAGTACCCACATTCGTTCATTCATTCATTTGAATCGCTTCCCCATCGTCAGACTACAGGTGATTATTCAAAAGGACTCGATAAGGATCGATTATATTGATAATGGGGATGAAAATTAATGCTTGATACTCTGACCGGAGATGATGGCTTGTTTAGATGTTTTCCAGGGATGACCACATAATCATATTTCGTATCAAATTAGAGATAACGTCAGGTTGTGGTTCGAGCGATTGTGGTTCATTTATGTCGGAATTGTATTCAAAACAAAATCGTTTGTACTGTGAGACTAGTCTTGGTAAAAATACTATTGATAATGTAAATAATTGTTACGGTATGAATATTGTCAAGTTACTTTGAAAACATGTACGACAACCATAAATAAATATTTGTAGAGGCAAGATGCACGCGGAATATAGTTTTGTTCTATTGAACAAATTTTTTTGTTAACTTCAATAAAATATTTAGTAAAATTAATAAAATGTTTTTTGAATCTCTTTAAATTCAAATTTGTTTTCTATATAATAAATTCATTTAAATTAGAAATTGTCTCCTTCGAACTTGTTTACAAATTGATATAAAATACTTTATAGAGGAATCACTGTGACAAGAAAAACTGAATTGTAAATATTGAAGAGGAAAATAGTAGGCACCGTCGGCACTCTGCCTATTTATGTCCCGTTTTCATCAGCTTCAATGTTTGCGATTCTTTGTTTTCGTCGAAATCTCAATTCTTTTAAAGGTACGAAATTTGATTGCAAATTTTCAGACAAAAAAAACATATTTTATGCTTGATACAATTTTCTCAAAGTTTTACGTAAAAAAATAGTAAACTTCATTTTACTAAATTTTACCCTTGTATGTGATATTAAAACAATGAAATAATGTATACTATGAAACATTAAAAATATCTCCGAACGTGTTTCCAGGACATCAATTTCACAAATTTTAATAGTATTATTTTTAGTAGTATTATCAGTTACTAATCAAATGATTTTTCAATAATTATGTAACGAATATTTTTGAAATTATACGTACGAATGGTTGAAATAATTTGATTAGAACATTACAAAGGAAAATACGTTTTTGAACATATTTAATGGTCACGTGAATCCTACATCTTTCGGCCATTTAATCGCTATCAAGCGCCCTTCGGTAAGGACGCACAGTAGTGTGAAAACTGTGTTTCGGCGGTCGACAATTAAATTGTCATAATATTAACAGGAAAATGAGTTCAAGTAGAACAGAGAAATTCACGCAGTTAATGTTCAAAGAAATGAAAAAATGTTCAAAGCGATAGTTTCGATATAAATTTTGCCTTTTAAAACGAATAGCTAATCAGATTTTAACATTTATATAAATTGGGCTTTAATAGACGAGACGTTGAGTAAACGAGAAAAACTGTTCATAGGATAATAAAAAATAGATAATAAAAAAATGAATATATTTTTTTCAAGTTAATAGCGACAAAATAACACTTTTATTTATTTTTCCCTTTTTTCCGTTTTTCTTTTTTTTTCTTTTTTTTCTTTTTTTTTTTTTTTTTTTTTTTTTTTGATTTTTTTTTTTAAATTTCTTTTTTTTTCTAAAAAACCTGTATTTTTTATTCTTTGTTTTTTTTCAGCTAAAAAAACAAAAGTTTTATTTTATTTGTTGTCGCTATAAAAAGTTTTGTTAAAAAAAATATGTTTGTGAAATTGAACAGATAAAAAAAAAAATAATAAAATTTTACTATGGGAGTGTAGATAAAAGGAG
>JABFOV010000671.1:0-33790 GCA_022817685.1 Aradophagus sp. ZL-2020
CATTCATACATTACTTATATAAAGTGTGACTGAACATAAATTTTATATAATTTTCTTTTGCCTTAATATAAACATAGCATGTTCTCGCGATATATTCTACATCGCACCTTACATACGAGCATTCTTATAAAAAATGTATCGTTCTTATATATAAAGTTGTATTTTTAATAAATCTTCATAAAATGTAGTGCAATTTCAAATGAAGTAGTGAAAGAGCTTTTTTTATTATTCTTTTGATTACTTCTCGAATACAGTGAATTTGCTTACAAGTTAATGGTTTTCTCAAGATTGATTTAATTGAATGAATTATCTTGACTAAACTGGCATACCATACTATTAATAATTAGATTGTAGTAGGGTCGAAATCGAACGCTTTTCTGGCAAGTTTGATGGGAATTTCATCACAGACTAATTGATCTTTTTATTATTTATTACACAGGTGAAATTTGATGTTAACGTTCAGTATGGTCTTAGAAAATTGGTTCTTTTATATATAGATTTTAAATCAATAATTTCACAATGTCAACATCATGCTTTTTCTCAGTGTGAATGTTAATTTTATTTTACAGCTAAAGTTTAGTAGTTAAACTTGAAAATTTCTTGTATTAACTGTCGCATGGACTATTGGGCGATGAAACCTTTCATTTAATCAATTAAATCTTTATAGTATTATTCCTCATTAAGAAAAAAAAGTCCAGTTAAACGAATGATTGAAGATGATGATAATTCCCAATGAAAGAAACGTTAAATATCGATAAATAAAAATAAATGTATTTAATAAATAAATGTATTTCAGTATATTCACACACACGTACAAATATAAAATTATTGTATACGCAGTGGTGATAACTCCGAAGCGAGGTAACGTTCGGGAATAAAATATAAAAGTATTGACATTTCGTGAATGTAAACCGTTATACGAGGGTACCTGCAGACGCACCATACTATTGATGCAACTGTTTAACTATCAATCATTGTTACCTTTTTCTCAGTACACATTTGTTTCTATTTGGAATCATTTCTTTTCCTCGTATAACTAAAGCCGGGGTATAACTTAAAGTAATTAATTTAATTAATTTATTTCTTTACTGCTCTTTTTATGAAGAATTGCACGAGAACAATAGAACTGAATAATAATAATAATTATTATTATAACATTGATAATAAAAATATACGCGAATTATATAAAAATTATTGCCAGCAAATTTTCGATATTAGAAAATACTATTGAAAATGACGTGAGATTTTTTTATTTTGGCTGTGTAAATTGGAATGACATTGGTATAAATAACTCTCGAAATCGAAATAGTATTGACTGGGTACATTTTATTGATCGGGAGTCTATGATCTGTAATATTTGAAACTCAACCAATTTCAATTTTTTAGTTAAAATAAATAAAAAATTGCCTTATCGGGCCCATGCCAATGCCGTATATTAAAAACCGAATCAGATGCTGAACGGTATTTACAATCTCAACTGCATAGTCTTATTTAAAGATAAGCCGTTGTCGTCGAAGATTGGAAAATTTAAACAGTTGAATTCGTTACGAGACTTTTCGATTGAAAGCAAGTTTCGATGTCATGTTTTCCCAAGATTTCTACAGTTCGATGTTATTAGAAAACTGCACCAAATGCATTTGCTTTACACATTTCAAATAGTTGGAAAGATATCTAGTGAGATAGATATAGCATGAAAAAGCTTTTGCGTCTTCCGATCACTATCACGTATTTGATTTCAAAAGCTATAATTTAGTAAAAGAAATACATTGTAGCGTTGAAAAAAATATTTTCAATTTGAATATAGTTTCATTTCGAAGACTTCATTTCGTTGACGTTTATTACAATGTTTGCGACAAATTTAGTTTAAAGTTTTACAAATATTTAATGGACTTTTGCATTCGTTTTTGTTGAAATTTGAAAATTCTTAACGTTTCAGTAATTCAGAAACATTTTCAAAATATTTGGAAAAACGCTGTAATAAAAGTGCATTTGTAGATATTTATAGCAGTCAGATTTAAGATTAAGGAAAATATTTGTCATTACAGTAACTAATTTCTGATAAAATAGTTACATTTCATATGAGAAAGCATACTTCAATTTAACTAATTAAAACAAGGAAGACAGAAATACTTACTCACGTTTCATGTAATGACTTTGTATAATTTTAATCCATTCTTTTCTCTTTATGCAAAATAAGTGTGAGAGACTTTTAATGATATTGAAATTTCATGTAAAATGTTATTCTGGGATAGAACATTATACTGAAATTGACACAGTTTGATTTATGATCGGTGTACACGTATTTTTAAAATAATATTTTACCGCAACCTGTTTTTTTAATTTTGCAATAACAACAATATGTATTGATTGTTTGCACTTTATTAATAATTTATATTTATTAAAAATACGTGTTTAAACTTAAGATTATAAAGTTTTATTATCAATAAATTCGGCATCTATTCAATTAACCTTATCAATTTAATAATGAAACAATTTGAAAATATTGCAAATACTATTAATATTGCATATAGTTTGTAAAAAGTGCATGCAAAGTAGCGAGACAATTAGTTGATATGAATATTATTAAAGAACAATCAGACTTCAAATTTAGATACTTAGTTTTTAATGTTACAACAATTGTTCATTAGAGATATGAAAAATGCATTTTATACACATGAATGAGATAAATTACTACGAGATAAAGTACTTTTAAGATTCTCTAGGCGAAAAGTAGAATTTTTTCAACCTAGAGCAATAAGTTTACATTTTCAACACTCATAACAAGCAGTATTATTCTTGATAATGTTAAAAAAATTGGATCACAAACTTTTTACTTCCATGGCAAAATATACTATTGTCTGATAAAAATCGTTTCGCTGTAAAAACGAATCGATTTATTTTCACATAACAGTAACATGATTAAAAAAGATTCTTTGTGGTGCACGACTCTCTTTTAAAACCAAAAAGATTTTTCACAATTGCGAATTCAACTTCAGCGATTTAAATGTCTAAGTTGAAATTGATGTTCATTTCTCCTTTTGTATTTCACTTTAAAACAAAAAATCGTCGTTAATGTCCACTATGGTTGACGGCTCGATTAAGCGTTCTAATTTTAAAACTTTTTGTACAAATAACTAATATTTTTCTATTTCTAATTCCTACAAAAATTTTGTACTTTTGTGAAGTATTGTTAATCTTTTGAAAACAAGTTTTCCAGTTCATAATAATCAGAAATACATTTATCGAACATAAATTTCATCAAATCGAAGATAATTTGACTAGTTTTGACTAATTTTGAGGTTGCACATACTCTTATCGTCTGTATGTTTTTCACATAAGGAAATATATTATAAAGATAACCAGGGTCGTTTGAAGGAATCACTTGATAATTACACTATTTATCTCAAATTCTCTTGTAAGAAGTTTATAATGTATGTATCTGCGATCCCCAGATTACCTGAAATATTGGGATATTCACTTGAGAGCGAAAGCAAATTTAACCCAAGTTTAATAAGTTGGAAATTCACCTTCTGACATAACCACGTTCGAACATCCTCCTGGATTTTAAATCGCTCACTTCGTTTAAGGGGAAAAAAATTACTATCGTTTCGGAAAACGTTTTTTACTTTTGATATTTTTATTCTGAACCTTCCACATGCAAACGTCTTTTCCGGAACGACGTGTAATTATTTAATTCAACATATTCGATCACTCCGTAACTAATTCCAAGGAAATTGTAAATTTCACTAAATTGTAGAAACTTACCTTTTTATACGATCGAGTTTTCATGAACTGGCGCAGTAGTTTCTCTCGTGCTACTTTCGCGATATACTAGTAGCTTCGTTGCTGATTACCGGCGGAAAATGAATTACACGAAAATACGTACGCCACACACGTCCGTCGAATGCTCGAGAAGACTATAATCTCGCGAATAAAAATTCAATCGAAAGACTCATTAATGTTGGTTTGGCTCATTGAATCATGTTTCCGCTTATTGTCGGTTCAAAGTCCATCATTCAACCAGAAAATCGCTAATCGAGAAACAATTCGAATAATTCAGTAAATGAATAAGTAAATAAGTGAATCGGGAAACGAGTGTAAAAAAATGCACAGTAAAAAAATCCACGCTTTGTCTTTTTGTGCAATATACGTTTGTGTTGACTTTTGATAAATTTGTATAAAAATTTCTATTCGCACAAAAGTAAAACGATAAAAATTCTAGTGAAACTAAAACACACAATATTGTGTCAAATTTCACACAATAACTTGTGTTTTATTCCAAATCGTATTTTCGATAAATAAGCCTAATTTCATTTTTAAAACACACAATTCAAACAGTACGCGTTATTTAAAATCAGTTCCTTCTAAGTATATACGATTATATCGATTTCGCGAAAGTGCCATCTCAAACGGCAAACGATATTCTGTTTGAAATAGTTCGAAAATCTGATTGGAAAACTGCGGGGAATGTCGTACAGCGAACTTTGTTTGAATATCTCCGCGGTTGAGGTGCATCCAGCGAAAATCCTCCAATTTTCGTTGGTTTGAAAACGAAACGGCGTGGCGCCCTTAAACGAAGATGCATCGAAGTTTGTCAATATATCGGGACAGGCAGCTGTCGCTTCGTAATACGTTCTGTACTTGGAATACGAAAACGGCACTTGCAGACTAACTCGCAAGTGCTATTATGAACTGAATATTAAAATCCGTTAATATAAATAAATTCATTTGGCGAAAAACGCAATTTTATTAAAACCGATGACACGGCCGTAACAATATGACATTAAAACTACGATTTAATATCATTAATTTAGCAAACGAGGGACAGATTTATACAAACGTATTACATCAACTATTTAATACATTCAACCATTCTTAACCAATAATGATTACTATTAAGTAGAAAAATAAAGCCAATATTTTTGATAAGTCAGCAATGTTATGTTATCAATAAATACATATTTTTGTTATACGATTCAGATACATCTTATTTAATTATTACTCAATCACTCGTTTCGTTTGCCAATAAACTTTGGAAACTTCATGTGCCCATTTGTCTTAGTATTTGAAAACGCTTTCAAACGAACTTGAGATCACTTCGACCGTGTCTTTCGATTAAACAATCTTCTGCATTTTGCCATTTTTACGCCCCAGCGCAGCGCAAGTTTCGTTCTCGATCTGATGGTCGGGAAATGAAAATATCCGCGACAACAAAATGCAGTTGTCAATGCCACTTACAAGCGAGCCCGAGCTCCGTCGGTAAAAGCACTGTTGGGTTGAACTTGTTGGGTTGAAAGTGGGCGACGTGAGTCCGCGAAAGGTGACGAGGGAGCGGTGAAGTGCAACTGGTTTTAAAGCGCGAGCGT
The DNA here is from genome assembly GCA_022817685.1 of Aradophagus sp. ZL-2020. Taxonomy (NCBI): domain Eukaryota; kingdom Metazoa; phylum Arthropoda; class Insecta; order Hymenoptera; family Scelionidae; genus Aradophagus; species Aradophagus sp. ZL-2020. The sequence goes on from JABFOV010000671.1 coordinate 5,367, forward strand.
GTCAGAAGCAGAAGCCCGACGGGCTATTGGCGAAAAAACAAGCTCGCTAAGGGTTAGTTGTCCTCGGTCTCGCGCTCTCCCTCGGCTCCTCGAGACTTGACCCTTTTCGTAATTGCGTCCCGACTCGCGCCGGAATACGTGTGATTGCGCAGAATAACTCGCCTATCGACGGACGGCGCCTCGCGACAGAACGCGCCGTGGAAATGTCGGGAAAATTAGATGACGCTTTACCATACAAGCCGCGTCTCGAGTACTGCTGCCTTTTAACCTTCCATTTATAGCCTGAAAAATAGATTGCGTCTCGCACAAAGTGATTTCTGAGAGCGCGACGCATCGACGTTCCGCTGCAATTTAATATCGCGTTATCATTTGTTGCATTCAATTACAGGGTGTATAACAAATTTTCAAACTTGTTTTCCCGAATGATTCCCACCGTTTTCCCGTATAACATAAAGAAATTCAATGTACTAGGGGGTCCGAATATTTGGGAGTCGACATATTGAGGGGTCCAAATATTTTGGAGTACAAATATTTACGGGTCCAAATATTTGATGATTTAAATCAAATAAGTTTCCACCTTAATAATGATAATGTATGATGATCCATATTAAAATGTTACAGTTCTGTGTTTAGTACCATATCAGGGTTATATAATATGGACCTGTAAAGTACCAGATCGTGTCACGTGTCAACACCCTATATGACCCTGATAAGGCTACCTCAATTTAATAACATCTCATAAAAACCGTTCAATATTTTCCTTCCCTTGTAATTTATTGTACGTTTTTTTTCATTCTGACATTGTTCATTCTGATAGTAAAAAGAAATTGAAAGAAATTAAAATTAAAAAGTTTCCGTTAACTTGATGTCAAGTGTAGTTTTTTTGCACTTCTCCATCAAGTACAATCTTTCAGGTTTACCACTTCATGACTATTTAATTTCTCCATTGAACTGCATTCTCACACTTCAGTAACACTTCTTATCACCGAAACATTATTCAAAACTTTGCCCGCAGAATCCGAAGTTGTTGCTTCACGGCGCATTAATTGCGAATTAATGGTACAACAAGCTGGACTATCGAATCAACGGAAGGTCTAATAAAGGGACGAACGTTTGGCCTCGCATCGATCGGGATTCCGGGACGTTGCACCGAGCAGCTAAAAAACGTTAATTTGACGGTAACCGCGCAGTCGAACCAGGCCAAGCCTGAAATAAACAGCGCTTAATGATATAAATATCGAGTTAAATTGAGAGACTTTTCGCGCGGTTTGATATCAGTTCCAGTTTCGTGGCCGACGGTGTAATTGTCGTAACAATGCCGGACGTTTCACTCATTTTTCATACTTTACTTTTTATTCTTAATTTTTCAGCGCGCGGCAAGTCAATCGGTCGGCTTGTTTTTGTTCACGGGAAAGCCGCCACTCGACCAGTTGAATTATTCATTCGCGCATTTCATTCGGGTCTCGATAATAAATTGTCGCGACAGGCCGCTAGAGGGTGCCAGTTATGGCGAGGGCGCGGGGTGGGGGGGGGGCACGAATCGCGATGCCTCCTTGATCGCGGCGCTCGGTTCACGTCTAATTAAGCACGGCACCTTCCAGTCGGCTGCTAATCGCTTTTCTTATTCCAACTGCATGAAAGCGCGTTTTGTTAGTCGCTCGTGTATATAACGAGAAATCGATTCTCGCGGACAGACTCAGCCCGGAGGGGCCATCAGTGCCGAATGACACAATTCTTGCAATTGTTATGAAATCGGGCATTCGGCATCTGCGTCGGAAAAGAGCATCGCTAATTTCGTTACACTGGCAGAAAAATGTTCAGCTCTACCAACTATATTAAATAGTTGTTTAAAATTGTTAAATAAACCACACATTTTGCTTAGAGTAGCTGAATTCTAGTTGAATTAACAATCTGCTAATTAAAAGAACAGTTTACATAGTTGGCTCAACTATGGAATATAGTTGAGCCAACTATATGCTGATTGTGCACACCATCATTTTTCTCAGTGTAGAAGTTGAGATTCTTTCAAAATTTGTAGACAATTTCGCAAGATTGATTATCTTGCTTGTGTACAATTTATTTGTAATTTACTTTAAAGAGATACACATAAAAAGAAGTGTCTTACACTGAAGCATTTTTAGTCACTGAGACAATAAAATCGTTTCATTTGTGACGAAGCGAAACACATTTTTTACGTTTAATGTCTCGAATATAAAAAATGTCTCACAATGAGAAACTCTGTTTTCCACTTTTTTGGAATTTGGTTCGAACTTTGTTCATGAATAAATCAGTCGAATACAAATAATAATAGTAAGTGAAATTTAATATCAATAGAAAATAGAAATATCGAATTGAAGATTTATATCGTATGAAACATTTATACACTTTTTTTCGTTATTTCGAATGGATAAATTACTTAAAACGGTAATTGAAGATGATTTATTCGCAGACGCCGTTAAACTGTGATAAATCTTATATTATTAAGAAAGTGGATCATTAATTTTAAACAGTTGATAGTAAAATTCGCTACATAAATCGCGAGTTTGACACTTCGGGCTATTAGTTGTATAATACATCTTTTGTACTTTGATACACATTTCACTTTTATGGAGGAGCTTTTGCTTACTTTGTATCGATGCTTTGGAAAATCTTAAGAGGTTTTAAAATGTTTTTATTCTTCAAAATTGCATTACGTTTAATCGCTTCTGTTCGATCGTATACGTAATTTTTCATAAAAAACGAAAGAAAAGTTTTGTGAAAAAACTATATTATTACCTTTTAAATATAATCAATTAAAAATAAGGGTAAATAATAATGGCAAGTTTCAGTTTTTTTATCTATGAATTTTAACATAGAAAAAAAATGTACAAAGTAAAGTCTTGCTTTTCCTTTTTTTTTTTTGTTTTTTGTTTTTTTCGTACAAGAATTAAAAGTAAGCTGACAATTTGTTTTTAAATATATTCGGTCTACGAAAACATTATTTTGACCTATGAAATGAATTCACGGTATCGTCTGTTAAACAATTATTAACCCATCAATTCGAATGTATCGTTACATTCCAATCGCTATTCATCGGCTAATGCGCTCGTTCATCAAAATTCGATTCAATTTTTTTCTGATTGATTCCATAGATAATTCGATTGCATTACATTGAATAACATACGTTATTACGGCACTTCATTCCCTGGTTATTTCTAATCATAACGCGTGGAACATGATCGTGGTATTGGAATCGTAATAAAGTGGAAGCAATAACGATAAACCTGCGAAAATCGTAGTCCACATTGGCGGGAAATTGCGGGTTAAAAGGTGGCCACACACTCTGCATTCCTTTATCCAATAGCGAACACCTTTTAATAGCTGATTTTCGACCGACTTACGTCTTACGCCTGAGATATGGCATTTCATACCAAGCATACCTATTATATATCGACTTTTCATTAGCCAAATCCAGGTCACTTAAGTTCCGTATTCATTTAATCAAAAATCCATATAATTATCGGTCCGCTCTTCGTCGCATAATAATGCATTTTTTATGTAAAACGTATTGAACGTATTTTTTGCGTCAACGAAATATTAGTTGAAAAGTAAATAATAAAAACGAACGGCGCAAGAGTGGCGCGAGACGGAAAATGTATTCCGTATCTAAAATGGTTCCGTGCAGCAAGATGTTGAATGATAATGAGCGAATGCTGGATTGCCGGGTTGTTTCAAATAGATCTTGCGCAGGGATTCACAGAAATGATATATTATTCGATAATCGGTATCAAATCTGATTATATATATGAAAACTTGAAATTTGCGATAGTATACTGATTGTGTATACGTTATAGTTGATCAACTGTATGTCAAAAAATTAATTAAAAATTAAACAATTTCTTCCATGCAATTAAAATATTGCAAAATATTATCATAGAAATGTCTAAGATTATTTAAGTCAAGAAAATAAGCAATCTTATTTTACTGATATTATAATTGGGTTTATTTATTAATATATTATATTGCGACGTTTCTGAGATTTTGATTGGCTTGCAAAGTAAGAAATTAACTTGTGTCTGACCTAAAACTATAAATACTACTGCCACTTCGTTCGTGAAATGTGCAGCACTTTGTGTAAATCAGTTGGACGATTCAGTAACAATAATAAAATAAATGGTATTTACGATGGAAACTTATTTTATTTGCAAGGAGTAGTCTCCAGAAATTATTTGCGCCACTTGAGAACTTTCTTTTTGCCGGATGAAACATGTCCTTCGTTTTTCTTGCACTCGCCATCATTAAATAGTTTTTCATCTCTATTGATTTCAACTTTGCTTATCAGAGCATTTAAGTGTAAAGGGAAGGTATTTCACAATGGAAACAACACACGTACTTTTTGTTTCCACCGAGAAATGTGATTTCGTTGAATCACGTTTAATTGAAAAGAATTGAATTAATTGAAAAGAAAGTGAATCTATATTTTGTCGAAATGTGTTTGTCAAATTGTATTAAAAAAATAATAAATTACGCAATAACAAATACTGAAAATAATAAATACTCATCGCAAAAAATTAATAAAACGTCTGCTTTTTAGTAGTAAAATAAACCTGTAATGAAGAAATTATATACTAAAACTGTATATTTGAAATTCAACTTGGAAGAATGAAATTTCATTCTATTTTAACAAGATGTCCAATGAATTTAATTTCTTTCGCATCCACTTGCCTTTTTTCCATCGCTTTATAAATACAGTTTGATTCGATCCCCGTCAATACTCAATCTTCATTAGTCTTGATATTGTTATTCGTATTCCAAGCTTTTTTCAAACTGTCAATGTAGCGCTCGCATGTTGCGATAAAAATTCACTCAAGATTTGAATGGTTTACTCTCGATAAACAAATTTCCGAAACGTTCGAATGTCGGTTCGTATTCTACTAGCTCAATTGGTCATATCTTCCGTTGTAAATTGAATATGACATATTTTTAAAATTTTAAAAAATAGTACCTGTTATTCATACAACTATAATAACATTATCTGAAACCAGCAAAATAACATAACGTAAAAATAATGTTCATAAAGTTAAAAATGTTACAATATATATGTAGCAGTACAGTTAATTTTCAGATACTTTTCTCAAAATCAAAATTCAAAATTTCTTCAAATTCATACAATCTCACTTTCTCTGATTAAAAAGAAAATACATCGAAACATCGTTGCACAGTTATAATTAATTATTATTCAATTTAATTAGTTGAATTTGAGTTTGCATATAATGTTGGCGGCTTCACAAGAGATTCAATTTCGGCTTGGAGCCGAAGTTTGCGATTCCCTTTCATTCCCTCGTAAATGAATTTCCAGTTGAAAGTGGCCACTCTAAGTACGCGACTGAGAAAAGAGCATCGGCTCATGGGGCGTCTTTTAAGCTAACCTCCGTTCTATTCATGAAAATAAAGCACGTATCAACAGCGACCCCCGCGCTTTTCTCTCGGATTCTATTTGCCACGGGCCGCATTGCTGCGAGAACCACGCATGGTCATCCGATAATAATGGCTCGTGCGAGAAAATACGCCAAACAATTCAAAATTGCTGTTGCGAAACGTGCTTCTAAGTGGCTTTGTTTAGAAACGCAGTGCGTTGCCGATATTTCCTATTTATGTCCAATAAATTAATCGTAAATTAGATTCCCAATCATTGTTTCCACCTCTTTTTTTATTATCTTTCACTTATTTTCTTTTTTAATTTTGCAACAAATATATTTAACTCTGTCAAAACGAGTGCAGAAAAACAAAATTTAATTATTTTGTTTGTTTCCCTAGTGAGAAAAAATGCTCTTTTCTCACCAGAGTACCGAAAACGTGATTTTCGCTATACTTATTTCTATTTGAAAGGCCACGTGTATTACATGTGGGTGATATTCGTAATGATCCAAAGCTAATTGTTCCGTCGAACAATTGGTAAAACATAATTGCTAATTAGTAAAGTACATTTTCCCCCGATGTCATTATTACAAAGTTACGGAAACTTGTAGTAAGGTACACCTAAACTAATTGACACGTATGCTAGAATCGAGATTATTCGGCTCGCTGATTACAATCATGTAAAATAGAAAATCGCAAGACACGTGTATTAACATTAATTTGTTGAGAACTCGTTAACGGGTTGAAGAAAATTCAGTAGGAAGATGCTTTCTTTACGCGTGACTCAAGTATTAAATAAGCGATCACGTGGACACAATTTTATCGATGTAAAAATGTATGAATTTATGATTTATGGATATAATTAATATTTAGAAGTATAAAATGACAAATTCATTAAACTTATCAATTGTTGTAACATTAAAAAAGTTTAAAAATATCACTCAGATCTGTAAATGTTTGTACAGTGCGACGTGTGGCTTTTACGTTAAATCATTAATAGTCTTAGTTTTCATCCTTAGAATCCCCCCCCAATATGCCTGCTTTTTAGAAGCATCGAGATTATTTTCTTTTTGTATTCGCAAAATATTTCTAATCTAAGTTGTCTGAATTGAAAGAAAGAAACAAAAAATGTGCATGTCTCATGTATGTCAGGCCATATGTATTGATATTCCAGACGATGGCTATGACACCTCAAATTTGTAAATGTATTTTAAATGGAAAATTTTGAGTTGACATATTCTTCGACTGGAGTATCGATATATGCTACAGTTATATTTCAAATAATCTCGGAAAGTACTACAAAACACTATAAATTTTGTATAAATAAATCAGTTTTAAAGCGGTAATTGTGAACCTCGTTGTACATCATTCTCGTGACATTTTGAAACTGTTGCATTTCGAAACAGATCAATAAATATTGTTATGGAACGAAAGGTAACATCACCAATCAACAAACAATATTTTTGTGTCAATAAATATTGCTCCATAATTTTATAACACCGTTTAAAACGTTTCCGTTTAATTTCAATCGTTAATCGTCCATAATTGTTCAATCAAAGCGTCAATCATGTTCGACGTAAAGCTTTCTACGTGGCTCGCGGAAGTCCTTCATACGTTTTAACTGTGTTCTAAATTTGTATGGTGGTTACTCTTTCGTAATGACTCTCCGCTAAAAAACCATCGTAGTTCAATTCCAATGTTTTTGTCCCCGAAAATGTTTCCGGCAAATTAATGAAACAAAAAACAGTTATGTCATGTTCTTTATTTTTCCAAAGATCCGGAAAACACCGGCGCGGCGGATTTGCAGAGGAAGCTCGAAATGTTGAATAATACAATGGATCAAGAAGCGCGAGCTGAACAGGCTAGACGTCAGATGCTGTATAATGTTCACTGTAAGTATTCATCACTTATTTTGAGGCATAATAAAATTCAGCCAGCATATTCTGCATTTTATTATTACCGTTGTTTTCGAATTCTTATTTATTATTCTTTATCTTATATCGTGGCACGAATGACATAAATTATTTGCATTAATTGAACATTTTTTTCGAAAATTTGAAACATATGTTGTAGATAATATTAAATGAATCGTATTCTGAATTCAAACAAATATATTATTTAAATGCACGAGAGATAATAACAGAAACGTTGAATACATTTTTGTTTAAATATCAAATTTTCCATTTTATAATTCAATTTATTTTATATTCCCTTGTTTGTCGTTAAATTTTCAACGAGTAAACATAAATAATAGTTTTTTTCTTTTTTTTGACAAAGTTTTCTTCCGCTTTATCAAACTCATCAAAACTTTTTTAAAAAAAGTGCAAATTTCTCCTGATTCGTTTCATTAGCTAAGAAGCAAAAACGTTATCATTATTTCAGCGGGATACTCGGAGGATTCGGACTACACCTCGGATTTAAATTATCCAGTGGGCCAAGGTGCGAACAGTTCCGCCTCGCAATTTCGAACAGCTGCGAACCAGTTGGCAACACCTCAACGATCTCTAGAGACATCTAGAGAGAATAGCTACGAAAGGGATGACCATCAGGTAAGCGAATTATTTCTTTGTTTTTCCCGTCGCCGCAAAACTTGCTAAAGCCACTTACCTATTCGGCAGACAGAAGCGAAATCGCGTCCCTCTCTTTATAATGCGATTGCGCAATCCTTGACCCTGTCTCTTGACCATTTCGCATGCGAAATTACATTATGGTATGCAACGTTAATTTGCCGTCAAGCTGAACTTAGTTCAATTCGCCCTCATGTTCTTAACATTGAACGTTATCAACTTGTCAACGGTGTTTACACGAGATTTGATTGTAAAAAAAGGATAAATGAAAGACTGAAAATTGATAAATTTAAAATTAATATGCAATCTTATTCATGATTGAAAAAAAAGTCAATCGATAAAGGATGGAATGATGTTTTCAATTTACTGCAAAATTCTGAGGTAAATTAATTTTAGATATAATATTTGAATTTCAATTTATTCTATTTCAACGGCCTTTATCTTTGACAAAGTCGATAGATAATTAAACTGGTTGTGCAGAAACTTCTATGAGGACTATTGATGTTATTAAACATGATTTTACAAATATATATTATATATACATATATATATCTAGTACATATAATGTCATATGTTACAAATTTGTTTATCAAATTCTAATGCAACGCCAACATTTTGTTCGTTTATTAATAACATAACGAAAACAAAATAAACATTCTTCAGTGCTCAACCCTGCGTGAATGTTAACGACATACGTTGCGTTATGAGAAGAACGTGCTTAAGGGGCCAATGATGCAACATGTGCCATTGAATTAAAACGTCGAGAAAGAACAGAGATTTTTATTTTTACTTCTGAGAGTCAATGTCAACAATACTTTGTGAAATTTCTCAAATGGACTTTTTAAAAAACTAATGATATTTCAAAGAAGATATTTTCTTGAAGTTTAAAATAAATTATGATAAATCATATTCAACATTTAAAGTACATGATGTCTAATTACACTGCAAAAAGAGATAATTTTGAAATATCATATTGGAAAATACAGCTTTTTCGAAAAAGTATCTTCTGTCATTAATTAAATCGGAGAAAAGTAACTGCGTGTGTTTCTTTAATTACAAAGAATGAGATATTATAACTTTAGTAAACTTAATATATATATGAAATTATATAATTGTTTCATCATAATAACGTTTACAACATAATAAAATTGTTGATTAACCCTCTAAGAGCCATATGTTTTTTAATGTTGTCGTTAAAATAATGCCTATTTCGAAATAAAAGTCGCTTTAACGGTTTCTTTGCTCGGATCTGTCAAATCTATACAATGCTCTTAGGTTTAATATTTGATGCAGAAGGTTACGACGTTACAAAACAAAATTTTGATAAACGTGGTTTATCGTATTTAGTAACATTAAAATTAAAAAACTAACAAAGTTTGTTTCCAAGATTATCGTTCTCATGAAATATTGTTTAAGAATTTATCAAGAGCTTGATGAATTGATTATTATTAATTATCATTACATATTGGTTATCAATATAATAATGATTTGCAGGTACCGGGAAGTAGACTAACCAGTTACGCTTATACTACGAGACACAGTCCAAGGTACGATGAGTCTTATCCAGAAGAAGGCCCTCCTCAGAGGTATTCTCATCAAAATGCAGAGTCTTCCGAGCCATTGTTTTACAATAGCAGACCAAGACATTATAAAGAATACAGGTACAAATTTAATGATACAATCATTATTCTTCTAAATGAAAAACAAACTTAGGAGTCGTTCGAATTCTTAAAAATAATATCCCGATAGTTTTTTAACCCAACATTGTTCAAGAAGATTTCTTTGTGAAATAATTACAACGAATGATATTGATTGAGCGCATTTTTTGTCGTTAAGTAAGTAATTATAAGCTGGGCTAAATTACATTTGGATAATATCCAACTAATTTTTTATGTGGACTATTATCTTCTTTATTAGGAGATTAAGAGAAAATAGGATGTAATTTTTCTACTGATTTAACGTGGAAAGAATATTTAAGTCAATTAATCGAATATATTTTATTTGTGAAAGTAGTCAATACAATGTAAATAACTTCAACAGTCAATACATTTTATGTAAAATTAAAATAGTTAACATTAACGATGAAATCAATCTCGAGATTTAATATCTTTAAAAGTAGAATAATCTCTAGTAGAAATTATACTCGTGAAATAAAGTTTCATTTTTAAATCCATTTCAGCAAATTATATTTTGATCAGGTGATCATGTTAACATTAGTACAGAAGCTATTGTACAAAGTTATATTATATTTTGAATTCTCGTTTACTACTTTAACTGCTTTAAAATGTTTAATTTAAAACGATTGATTATCAACCAATCATAATCATTTTCTCATAGAATGATCATCTTCTTTATCAAAAGAAAACCGTACACTTCAAATTAGGTTCCAAATACCAATATTCGACCACAGTACTTTATCTGATGTAAGGTTCTAATCCGCGTTGAATACTGATCCCCATTGTAACATTATTTAACCATTTTATACACCAAGATGTTTGTAATTCGAAACACAAACTAGAAAAATCAAGATTTTTTGCTTACTTAACTTTTTGTTTAGATAAATTCTTATTTATTTCACCCCTTCCACGTAGGTCAGCTACCAAAGAAATCGACCTATACACTATGAAGAAAGTTCGGTACGAATTTCCTCTTCTTTCTCCAAGCACTAGAAATATCAGTAGTTCAATCTATATCATTGACGTATCTCTCAAGATCCGACTGCGGTCGAATTTAATCAGCAACTCTTCCACTACTAAGCTCTACAATCCTCCGATACCCTGCCAGCTGTTATTTTTTTCTGCTCAATCTGAGCTAATGACCCTGTCAGATAGGGTCTTCAATATTCACTTCTTCAATATTTCCACTACTTCAGTTTATATCCCTGAGGTTTCTTACCACGAGAGTTTACTCTTTTCTAACTTTCATTTCAAATTAAATAGTTTACAATTTCTTATATTTTTAACAATGATCTTAGCATTATTACCTTGAATACCCATATATAACATATCAATATCATTAACTGATTTCGTACAAGTCTCGAAAATACGAGATATCTTAATTGTAGTGAAAATCCTGCTCATTACCACTCATGATGAACAACATTTTTAATTTAATTTTTACTAGTGATGTTAACATGCACAAGTACAATTTTAAATATTCAAATAGTTGTATTAACAGAATAATAGTTGTAGAAAAAGAAAAATTAGCATATGTGTTAATTTTTGTGTGATTCAGACGACCGAAGCGTACGTGGGATTACGAGGACAGGTACGGAATGATACTCCAGAATTTCGTGAGAAATTCAGTTCAATTCTTTCACTTACAAAGCATCATCGATCGTTAAAGCATTTGTAGCAAATAATGGCATTTTATTTTAGGAATCTCTAGGTCCATTGTTAGTCACAAGCAATGATACCTCGCAATAGTTTAAGCGCAATCACATCATATAAATCACTGCAAAATAATTTGATCAGCGATACAACTTTTCATCTTAGACTTATTGCCCTCCCACCTTTTTTTTCTTTTTAATTTATTTCGTCGATATACCATTTATTCGATAAATTAATCTTACATGATTATTAACAATAGGCATTTTCGGAATGTGTTGATTATTTATTTGTTACCTCCGCTCATTTCAGTTGTCCTGTTCATAATTTATCATTTTATTACATATTCTTGTCAAGAGATGCAACTCATTTAATCAGCAATGTGTCTGTAACCGGTTTTAGATGCTAAGATAAGCACAGCTAAAATTATCATTGTTCTCGCATCCCCATTTCATTAGTTTTGGGGAGAATTCGATCGTAAAATAAAATATTTAGTCATAATAAACTGAGTAACTTGGTTATGATAATTCTGAAAAAATAAAAGAATTAACAAGTATATTTAACACTGATAATTAATTGTGACGAAAAATCTATTTCTACATTGAGAAAAAAAATAATGACGACAATGATTATTTTTCTAGCCAAGTTAGAAGACACTTTTTTACAGGCAAAAATTACTTATTGAAAATTGGAAATTTTTATAATAAAAAATAATAATTTTACAGTAGTTAATAATTTCTTTTTGCTTTGTAATTCTTATTCTCTTTTTTATAATAATTTTCAAATCGTAAACAAGTGTATTTCAACTTTAATAAAATAAAAACTTTATTAGTATTACATGGAAAGAAAGTTTAGTTTTATATGCGAAATACCGTTGTTGATGCTACATTTATAGTTGGACATTTTACGGTTCACGTTACGTGATCACGATAGAATTTTATCATTAAATGCAATGGACGTTGTAAACGAAAATTTTCCACGGCTAAATTTATAATCAAAGTTATGATTGCATTTTGAATTGTATACTTTGTAATGCAAGTGATTAATTAAGATATGTCCGTAATTTATTTTACGATTCACTTTCTCCAAGCGAATTTATATGAATCAAAATCTCAGCGTTTTGCATTAAAGTTCCGTCCGTGAAATTTGAAATTAAAATCCTTGTTTTGTATTTTTAGTCAAGATGGTTGGTACAGCGAAGGCTACGATTATCACGGAACGAAAGTCGATGAAACGAGAATATACAGTGATACCGAGTACTATCCAAGCACAACTACGAGTACGTCGTCGCGGAGAAGAGGTAAGCTTTGAATTGAAAATTAACCGATATCAACTGCTATCGAAAGCAGTTTTATACATCTTCGTTAGTGTGTATGTGGTGTGCTCAGAAACGCAATGAAACTTTATTTTTTTTCTTAATTAAAGGAATAGTAAAAAACAACATACGTATTTTTATTATTTTTTATTTTTACAATAACTGATTAATATAAAGGTATCAATAAAATATATTTAAAGCGTGGAAAAAAAATAATATATCGATAAACTATTTACAAATTTTATATTTCACATTCAATTTATTTGGTCGTGTATTTTTCTGGGAAATAAAATCTATTGAAATTTAAACTTATATTTAACTTATATTTAAAAATAAGCATCAACAGAAATAATAGAAAAATGACCACGCTATATCTCTTATTTTTATTTTCATTTTTACTTCATATTACATTGCGTTTCAATAATGACGTCAGGTTACCTTAAAAATATTTTGTGTGAAATTGAACCCTGGCATATTTTATTCATTTATTTCATTACTTGCAAGCTTCATAAAATGTTAATAGTGCCTGATATTTGCATGTTTCCTTTCACATTTTATTAAAAATGACTTGTTTATTTGAAAAATAATGTTTTTTCAATAAAATGAATTTTGTATTTTAAAGTTATTTCCTGTGCTGATATCGATTTTCATTTTTAATTACTTATATTTAAACTTTCCATCGGTTGATTATTATACATCTGTTGTTGAATTCGAGTGCAACTAAAATTAGTTTAATTAAATGGTATTCGCGTGATTAAACTTGAGTATTTATTAACAGTTCCTCACAGAAGGCCGTCCTTGGAAAGACAAACAACTTTATATGACGAGCATTCGCACTATGATGACTATTGTAACAATGGGCGAATAGGAAAAATGAGTTCCACATATCCTGAATGTCAAACTGATATAGGATACAAAATAAATAAATATTACGATAACGTGACGAGTTATATGTATCAAGATGAAAGGTATATTAAGTTTTATAATCAAAAGGTTTTTGGTACAATATTTCAAGGGTAAAAAATGACGGTTATTTTTACTTTTCATCGTAATGATCGATCTTTCGAATGATTGCAGGTATGGGCAAGATGACGAAGACAGACAATGGGATAGCGGAGGAAAATGGTATCCGGGTACTAGTACATATTATGAAAATAAGCGAAATAGAAAAACTCTTCCACAGAGGCCTGCTTCCAGTATCGATATACATCGATCGGATTACAGGCCAACTGTAACCAGACAACGTAGTTATGAGTCCGAAGAACTCAATTATAGGTAAATATTGCCATACTTATTAATTTCGTTCATCTGAACAAATATACATGCTTATGAATTACATACTATTACAGTATAATATATCAATTCATATCAGTATAATCTTAAAATCATAATTAAATGTTTCAAAATAATTGTTCTTTCATAGAAGAAGGCAAGATCATTCACTTTGGATGTACTTATATTTATATGAATTGGATTAAAAACATGTATTTTGTCTTAAAATATTTGTACAGCAATCATTTTATTTTTCATATTTTTGTCTTCATAAGGTTTCGCTTTGTACAAAAGATAAAACTTCTTGCTTTATATGACAGGAAAGCATTTTATTTTTGATATAATAAAAGTCATTCTTAAGCATAGGCAAATAATATAAGACTATCTTTCGATTATTTATTGTCAGTAATACATAATTAATCTTGGTTAATGCAGAATTATTTAAAATTACTTAAAACATTTTGTTGACCAACGATAATATCAAGAAGACTTGTTACCGACTATCGGGTTCATAGTCTAAAAAGTATCAAAAGAAGTTACTTTACCGATCAATATTACTGTTAAAGAGAATGCTAATTGAAGTTAAAAATTGTTAAATACTTTTTATTTGCGTAAATGATTTAATGTTAAAAATGCTTTTAAATTTGTTGTACCTACTGTAGTTATAACAGTGAGTAACGATTTCTGCATTATCAATACTTGTTGACATATTACCAACTAAAGATAAAGTTTCAATTTTTAAAATACATTGCAAAAAAATCAATGTGACAATCATAGAATACTTACAAAATATTGCTTATTTAAATTACACTGATCTATAAATTTCAACTGTTCTTAAATTAATAAATAAAACTCAAAACTCATGTCAGCAACAAATGATTTAAAAATACAATCAATTTATTTCAGTAGTCATCGTCAAAAAATGCAGCAACCGCGTCCCTTCTCACGTTTAGATGGTACCGGCAAAAAGTTGCCGCCAACCCCAACGAAGCCAAGTCGGGTAACAATCGTACGTAAACCTGCTTCCCTTCCTACTACGCCTGGAAGACAACTGCCACGCACGCGAACTCCCTCTGAAGAGAATTATTACAAATCCGAGTACAACGAGGATTACAATTACGCTTATCGCAGTCAAGACAACCTACCCCAGGATATATATACCGATAACATTTATACCGAACAAAGCTACAATGAGCAGCATATCAGTCAAGCGGTGCCCGATAATCAGTATTTGACGAACTACGTGACTCAGCCCGCGGACCAATACGATTCATCCTACGTGCCACCGCAGACTGTCCAGGACACGTACAATCAGGAACAGTATACGGACAATTCGTACAAGGTAGTAGACTATCAAGAACCGTATATGGAACCAAACGCTTATCAAGGAGCTTACGACGATACGACATATCCAAAGATTAGTCAGGCTAGCAATCAGTACGAAGAAAAACCTCAGGATGTGGTAATGCAGGATGACTATCAAAATCTTAGCTACGAACAGGACTCGCAACAGCTTTATCAGAGCAACTATCAGGAGCCCTACACCAAGTACGATGCGACCGTTCCAACGAGCACCTATGATCAGAATAACGTTTATGAATATCCGCAGAACCAATATGATGATAATCAGTACAAATTGCCTACAAGCACCGCTTATGAAAGCTATGACGATACGTACAATCAGATACCCGCAACTTCCGCATCCGAAGCACCGTACCAGGAAACATACCAGGACACCTATCAGGATTCCTACAAAATGGAGCAAGTGGAAGAGTATCAGGATGACTACCGAATACCATATAGTAAGGAGGAGGACACAAAGTTATACGAGACTGACTACCAAAACCAATATCAGGGCTACCAGAACCAGTATCAAGATTCCTACCAAAAGTCTTATGAGGATTCGTTCGAAGAGTATAAAGAGGAAGTCGAGACAGGACCGTTGGACAGACGGGTCAGCGACGTTCCAGAACTGTCGGTGACCACACCCAAAGGCCAGACAAAGGCCAACGGCTATGCGTCCGCCGAATCTGAATTTTATTACCCAACGAGCGAAACGCAAGCGATTTCGGAAATCGGACAGACGCGGCGTATGCAGCTGTCCAAACGTGATATCAGTCCTCTAGTTCAGCAGAACACGGACTCCTTAGAATCCAAGGACGATGAACTGAAAAATTCTTTCGAAACCGCTGTTAGTTCTGTGAGTAGTAGCCAGTATTGGAAGGGGATTAGCGAATATTCAACCGCCGGTGAAACCAGTCCCGCGCTCGGGACTTTAGTGGATTCGCCACGAAGTATGATTCAGCCAACCTCGGTTACCACTGTAACTACCACTGCCCAAATCTATAATACCGCTGTGATAAATGGAAAGAAGTTAGTCCGGACGGATTCATACCATGACGAGATCATGGAAGACGATGAAGCTTATATGGAAATAATTCCCAAAGAGCCGCGCCGAAAAGATTCGCAATTATCCCAACAGAGCCAGCAATCCTCAACCCACTCGCAAAAGCCTAAGCTTACGAGAAATGATTCCTACACGTCAGACCATTTTCCTGATGAATTTAGGAGGAGAGATTCGTTGCAAATAAGCAGAAAAGATTCGTATTCATCCATTAATCAGGATTTCAAGTATCAGAAGAAGAATTCGTTTGGACAGAATTGTATCCAATTGCAACCAATATCTAGGGAGGAGAGTTACCAGCGGGGTCACTTCCAGGAAATCGATCCTTTGGATGGTACTGAAATCAGACTTAGTGGTGGAACTGTAAATGGAGATTTCGTTATGAGCCCTGAGACTCTCGAAAGGTAAAGTTAATCATGAAATTGATAAATACATACAAATTATTTGAAAAGAAATGTTAATTTAAAATTGTAAATTGAGTCAATACATTTTTGTTAATGTTGATTTTATTAAGTAATTTCAATGTTTCGTAATAATGATTGTTTAAATAGAAGAATTTTTTATTTGCGTGTTGTCATTTCAGGTACGAGCGTGGTGAAAAAGCTATGCATCGTGCGTCTCGAGAGAACTCATTCATTGAACCTTACAAACCTCCAACATCAGAAAGCCCTCGAGGTACGTTACCAATATAAAGTATTGAATATTAAAAATACTTTTGAACTATCAAAACTTTTGAACACTAAAAAAAGTTGCTATTGAACATTGAGAAATGAAATAAATGTAATTCAGTACTATGATTTGATAATGTAATGCATCATAGCACAAACGATTTTTTTTATTTTGATATTAAACATTATTGATTTAATCAAAAAATTAATTACTTTATTTTTCTCAATACAATATAAATTATCTGCAACTTTTCACTTTAATAAACGTTTAATAAGGATGATTTCATAAACATAATTTTAAACAATATTTATTTCCATGAAACATTTATAAACATTTCCTGGATATCTCTTTTTTCTAAAAATACTAGGAACCATGAAATAATTTTTAAAAAATTATCTAATGTTTCATTGAAAAAGTTTGTTGAAGAGAATTTATTTATTTAATTCAATTTATGATCAAATAAATAATAAAATTGTATGTAAGTGACATGTGATCATTTTTTTATTATCTTATTTTGTATTAAATTGTGTGTTATGCAAATGATTTAATAACTTTTTGAAAAATTGTAATCCCCAATTATTGAAGGATCATTCTTATTAAATAAGTTTGTATTTTACAACACTATAAACATACTGTGATTTAAGTTATTTTATATCTATAATGCACCTTAAACTATACTTCTTCAATGCTTGCAATCCTGCACTGATTTTAGTAATTTTCAGTATTTTTCAATAATTCTCTTAATCTGTTTTCATATTTGAAACAATTATATAACTTTTAATTAATTTGAATTAAAAACTTCTCCAGTGCAAAAAATGAAATCATTTTTATTTACTACTAAATTTTTCATTCTTGTATATCTTACATTCACTTATTAAAAACAGAGAATAAAGTTCCTTGATAGAACGTCACATTTGTGTATATTCTACAAATTTATCGGTCACATATCTTATTTGTCTTTTCTGGATATTTTTCTTAATCTGATTTCTCAGAATATGTTCTCCGAAATTTTGTCTCGCATTTTTATTTGTATGTATTTACTTTTTTTACTTACATATTTCTTGTTATTGAAAAAAATTATATATGTTGTACGTCTATTAAAGTCAAATAGAAATTATTAACATTGTTAGAAAGTTTATATTGATTATTCACCAAAAAGAAGATATTAATTTCTTCAATGAAATTTGTTCTCTTCACAGATTATGACTATAAACTTGTTTCCAATTTTATAAAACTAACAGATGTGTTATTTTCAAAAATATATTAACCACTCTTTTTGAAGAAAGTTTGTAATTTTTATTAGAAATTTTATTCTCTGTATACCAGCATGTCACAGTCTTCTCTGCTTTCTTCTAACTTCTTTTGTGTGTGT
Organism: Aradophagus sp. ZL-2020; assembly: GCA_022817685.1. NCBI lineage: Eukaryota > Metazoa > Arthropoda > Insecta > Hymenoptera > Scelionidae > Aradophagus > Aradophagus sp. ZL-2020. Next base: position 23,689 of record JABFOV010000671.1, read on the forward strand.
CCCGTTTTAATAAATGCAGGAAGTGTAATAAAACAAGCTTCTTTAGAAGGAAGCATTCAAATGGACACACCACCACGGAGTCCTCCGGAACCACTTCCTGACGACGAAGTCTTAGATATAATAAAACCAGGACCCATTCCAACGCAGCTGAAGGAAAGGCCAGAGATGACAGCGAAGCAGCGATGGCATTGGGCGTACAACAAGATCATCATTCAACTAAACGTAAGTACTTACACACTATCAATTCACTAACCAATGTCGTCAATAGACAATACATGGATTCTAAATAACATATGCATTGTGCCCCGAAAATTTGTCAAACACAAAGCAAATATTTTGACAGAATGGATTTGCCTAATGCATAATTATATACAAAAAGATCAGAAAATTGATAGAATTTTTATCACAACCACAAAAATTTCATTTTGTTCATTGTGGAGTAAAAGTAAAATTTTTATTGATTTGTCAATAAGAATTCACAGTATCTATCAAGATGAAAATTTGATATCAGAATACACATGCTTGATTTACCTAATTACCTTAATGAAATAGACAAGTAAAAGCATCAAAGGATACGTGCAATTTGCATAGGAAACTGGTAGATCAAAAGGCGTATCTCACTTGTATCCCTGAATATCGATCGCTTAAATATTTTACAATTACACGAGACTGACTAGACTATTAAGTAGTATTAATATGTTTCCCCTGTTTTCGACCTTGTCGATCAATGTCTCTGCAAATACGCCTGTCAATAACCTTCGGTGACATTCCTAAAAATGCGGACATTGATCATGCAACCCGTATTGTCACGGGCCTTTGTAAAAACGAGAACACTGCTGTCGCGACGATTACAGTCGTGTTATTGTTAGTCAAACATGATTACAAGGCTAACGTACTTCAAGGATTGTCATTTTCATTGTGACATGTACAACTGCCGGGTCGTGGAACGATCATTAACACTCTAACTTTATTACTTCATTCTTTTCTTTTTCAATCTCTTTTTTTCAATACTGGTTTAATGTAAAACTTTAAAATAATTTACAGTCAAATTGGCTTTGTAATTAGTTAATTGCCGTTCACGAAAATTGAGAAGTCAATTTTCTATTCTTGTTAAGACGGCGTATTATTACAATGTATTAACACTTCGTTTCTCGGTATTTCTTAGTGATTACTCTAAAGCTGTAATTACACGTTGGGTATCATTAGCTTCATGATAATCATTCTTAATTGTGATGTATCACTTCCATCCATGCATTGTTTACAAATGGTTCAAAAGTCTAAAATTTATCTCTTAATTTGCCGAGAAATACTTTATGCAAACAAACAAAAGCGAAAAAAAAAATTAAAGACAAATACTCTATTTTCATTGTAACTGTTCATTGTTTTATTACTATACAACGTACAAAGCTACACAAAGTAAGCTATAGCTATACAAAATTAGGCTGTCTTACCAGTGCCATCATTGGCATAAAATGTCTTAAATATTATTTCCGAGGGAAAAAAATCAGAAAATTATCTGTATTTAGGATTGTAATTTACTTACATAAAAGTTCAATTAACGCTTTTTCTCGGTTGACTAACTGCTTAATCGGCTGTTTAAATACGCACTTGACAGTTGACCCGATATGAATGATTTTAAATTAATAGATATTGCAAATCGAGTTTAAAAATATTTACTTGGGGATATAATTAGACAATAACCTGAATTTACTGTTATATTAATGTCTTTAATACCTGTACTACTTAAATACTAATTATATATGTATTGAATTGAAACGTATTTTATTTGAGTTTAAAATGAACAAATTCATCTTTTTTAATGACCGATACATAATTTTTGTGAACAAATGTATACAGAAATATACAACTAATCTAATTTTGGTATGATACCGTCAAAATCGTCATTGCATTGCGTGACGTCACAACGCTATTGATTAATTGTTGCTATGAAATATCAATCAATTAACTATTTTAATCTTCCCTAAAAAACTGTTTAGCATTTTTATTCTTACGTTTTTTATAATCACAATACTTTTGGTTTTATTTTTTAAATATTAAATTTAATTTGTTATATTTAAATATATTTATTTTATATAAACATATATAATATAATAGTATAATCATAATCATATAGTTTATGTATTTCACTTTTGTGCATTTTACTTTTTATAAATTGTCTGAAAACATTTCAGAAGTGTACATTTAACATTTTATCCAGACTCATATAAAATCCAGTTGTTTGATCTCTTCTCGTCGCAAACTTCTCAACCAATATTTAAATTTTCATTCAAATTTAACATTGTTTGAAAGTTATTTCATAATACGTTTCATTAAATAGTTTCATAATACTATCTCTGGATCACATAGTTGTAATTTATTAGTAAGTGAGATAGATTTTTATTTCATTGCAGATCATTTTTTAAATCTGATTCACAATAATTATTATTATAATTAATATTGCATCGACATAGCAAGTTCATTTATATTGTAACAATTCAACAATTATTCCACCTTTCCAAACATATCGTTACATCAAATTTACGTTAAAAGATAACATTGTTGCGAAACCCTATATCTCTGCAGGCAGTGTTGTACATGGTCACAGAAATGACGTCAGACCGAAAACATAAATAAAATATTTATATTTTTAAAAATAGTCCGGCATATCGTAAAATTCGGATTGCAAAATAATCATTTATTTTATCAGCATTTTTTTTTCCTTGAGCGTATAAAATATTAATTTACCGCCAACGAATAGAAAAATTCAATTAATGCTTTCAATAAAGAAAAGTATTATCTAAAAATTCAAAAGCTTGATACAACGATATACGTCAATATTAAAATAAAAAAAACCTTTAAAATATTTTAGTGAAAAATGTTTAATGTAAAATACTCGTTAATACAAACGGTGTTCCGAAACAATATTTACGGAAATAATGTAAATCTAGAAGTATCTAGACCTTGATAAAAACACATTGTAACAAAACCAAAAAATAACTGCAAACGCCGGTTTCTTCAATTCCTTTCGCGTATCAATTTATTTTCATCGTGGAAAAAGCCGGCAGCGGAAGTTCTTGAATGTAGCCAGCTCAATTCAAATTACTCGTAACCTCAACACGAACAAACGAAACGGCAAGGCGCGCGAAAACAAAGGCTCGCCTTCGCCGAGTCAGTCAACCTGGCCTAAGGTCAAGGGAAGCGAGCGATCGGAATTCACCGCTCGGAGTGGCGGCCTATCGCTCCGACCATTTCCTCCGTCGGCTAAAAAAAGGCCTCGGCCGTTCTAATCAATATAGGCCAAACACGGCGAGTTGATTGCGCGATAATCGCGCCCGTATGACGATCGTTTGCGAATCGGCGAATTACCTTCGCAACAAGGTCTCCATCTTCCTCCTCCTCTCCCCGTGGAAAAAAAAAGGTCCGTCGATAGTGGAAAAAAAGCGACGGCCAGCTCGGCCAGTGTTTGGCAAAATCCCGCGGCAAAACGTACTTCCGACAAAGTTAACGGCTCTTTGATCCGCCGGCCAATTTGCGACTCGCAAGAGCAGCGAAGCATCAACACATAGGGTGGCCTGTCTATAATCAGTCCGCGTTCCTTCATTCGCGCTTCATTGAAGAATTACCAAGCCGCCACGAAGGACAGGATTACGAAGTTGCTGGATTGCTCGATTATCGAGCGGCTTTTATTAGTCGAACGTGGCGTGTCACTTAAGAGGGAGCGCGAGGGAGACTTGGACTGCCTCGCCGCGGGGGTCGCCGTCGAGTTAAGTGAAGAAAACCACAAGAGGTCCGAAGGACGCCCTGGAGTCGCGATTTCCTACGTCAAAGCCAAGTCGGCCGAGCTCGCGGGCGACTCAGCTCGGAGCCCAGTTACCGTCCGAGTTTTGTCTGGGAGGATGACGATCGAGACTCAAATTGCTCGTCATCCGGCCTGAGCCCGGAGTCAACTGTTGGAAGGAAGTTGCCTAACGCAACGCAAAGTCATTGGCGATGCTCTGGTTATCGAAGTGTCGCGGATAATCGAAGAGAAGAGGTAATTCCCGATATGGTTTGGCTGGTAGAGGAGTCCAGTAATGCATGACCCGTAGGTGGATAGTTAGAACTTGGGTAGTGGTGGTTGTTCCGCATGAACTGGTGTACCTGCTAGAGAAATCCGATTCCTTGCGTACCTCTTCTCATCGATCATCCACGATGGACTTCAGGGAGAGGTCGACCGAGTGGGCCTTGCTGTTCCCGTTGAAGATCGGACTGTTCGCGATGAAGTCGTCGGTATCGTCGAAGAGCGTCAATAGGGAGAAGGATAAAGTTTTCCACGACCAAGTTAAACACTTGAGGACCAGGATTAGAAGAGGCTCGTCCTTGTCGGACTTGGACAAGTTTCAAGCAAAGTCCCACCTGCCAGATGTGGTTAGGTCGACGGAAAAGGGGTCGGAGTCGTTGCCACACTCGCCGGCGCTATCCAGAACTAATTTACAGTCGAGCAATACTCAAGTGAGGGGGAGTATCGGGGATTTGATGAACTTGAAGAAGTACGGCGGTTCGAATTGGAGTGTCCGGAGTGAGACTTTAATCGCGAAGGTGGTGCCGTTAAGTACGGTGACGCCGAAGCAAACTACCCCGGTTGATGAGGTCGCCGCGGAAGATGATGAAGACGATATGGAGGAGTTTCCAGAACACGGGCCGCTGACTTGCGCGCAGAGGACCCAGAGGTTAAGCAGACTTATACGCAGGCAACGTAAATTCAAGGGTTATCATCGAAATGTGTTCCTGAAAGATAAAGTAAGTCGAGGTTACGGACTTAAGATAGTGATATTGATAATTAATTGATTGCAGTTGAGAAGACTTAGGGGTCGGAGTTTAATATCAGGGAAAAGGGATTAAGTTAGAAAATCAAGTGGAACGAAAATTTAGTTGCAAGTGTTTCTTTCGTTGAATGAAAATTCATGTGAAACAAGTCTTTTTTTTTTTGAGAAGATTGGTTGATGTATTTTTATCTTTTTGTGGTAACATCGAATTATTGATGGATGATAATGTTTGGGATAGAGACCTACATATCCGATTCTTGACAACTAAATTCAAAGGATTAGAATTATGATATTGATATTGAAGGAGAAATATATTTTTATTAAAATAATATTGGAAAATTTGTGTAATAGACATACAATGACAAAAATTGTGACGTGGTGAATATGAATTTATAAATATTAGGTGGAAGATGTACCGTACATGAAAGAAAATCGATTTCTTTCGTTTAATTATTTTTATCCACTTTTTTTTTGACTTTGTATCGTTATTGCGGATTTATGTGCAAAATGGCTTTGCTTTCGTTTTACGGCGCGTCGGCAAAAATCATAAGAAAACTGCCCTTTTTCTTTCATCGTAAAAATATATTGATACAAAACTTTTGATGTTAAACTTTCAACGTAAATCCAGTGAATCATAACTTGAAGTCTCAATAAAATTCTATTGATGCGAAATATTTATATACCATTCTGTTTTCATCAAATCGTAACAATATTTTCAAGTCATGATATAATTGTACAATAACGAGAAAGTTGTAAAAATCCTACGATTTGATACATTGCCGACGTCTGTACATTTTTCCTTTAATTCATACTTTTGCTATATTTTCATTTAAAAGAAATTATTAAAATTAATTTAAAAGAAGTAAACCTTCAGTTAAATACAACTATATATTATTACCGTACATTGAAATGGTTTCTCTTCAAACGAAGTTCCTATTTTCGAAAAATGTCGCAAGATTTGGATTAATCTGAAATACGATTCAAATTATCATGTTATTGTAATTTCGGTCAATAACCCTTTCGTTTCCATTCAAACTATATAACATGTAAAAAGAAGAGAAAAAAAAGAATTCACATCCAACGTGCTCCGATTTACTGAAAGCTTCATGCGCCTTCACTTGCGCTCTCTTGTAACTGTCAGCTTGATACCTTGAGTTCCTACAGGATTAAAATGTTCCGTTGTGCCGCAATGGTAAAAAATTTTTTTTTTCTTTTTCTTCCCTACATTTCAGTGCGCCACTTTTGCCTTCCGTAATCAGGCGGAGATGAATCCATGCGAAAAAAAGCGCGCTTTAATTAATCTAAAGCAAAGACAGAATTGAACGAAAGGCGGGGGCGGGGGCACAAGAAACGTGCGAATTGATCGTGAATGATGAAAAGATGAATATTTTTGACGACGGGATTTCACGGCGTTTCGTGTAAGTCAACTGGAAGAGACACTTGGTGGGTATGAAATATTCATGATAAACCCTGTTACCGGGGGTGGCTGACTCACATTGCTCTCAACAATATCGCACTAGGATTGTCGTGCCATTGTGATTCTATAACCATAAGAACGACATCCCCAGATGGCATTCAGACTTGCTTCGCGGAAACGCCGCAACTTCTACTCATTTTCGAAATTCGAAATCGCAATATTTGCATATCGCCGTTCCAATTGCGCCCCGGACTTTTAATTAAATTTCGCGCCAATTCAAAAAGTATTAGCGCCCGCGGTACATAAATATGCCTCGTTTGTGAAACTCAATTAATGCAATAATATACTGTCGGTGGTGCGCCCGCGTCGGAAAAACTGTTAAACATTCGTTATTAATTATAATAGGCGACGAATTTTTTGAAATTAAAACGGGCGTGCGAGACGCTCGCTTGAATCGTGAAACTAAACGCAAACAAATTTAGCCGTTCAAATATAGTCTCGCGTAGCCAAAAATAATTCAATAGTGTTTACTTAAATGTAGAATATTCGAGCGTAAAAGCAACCATGTACAACTGCTGAGCAGAAACGAGTATGTCTTAATTGGATCGAAGTGCTGAGAACTTGCAAGTGAAATTCAATTTGCCTTCTCATAGAAATGGCCTGACTTTAAATTTACCCGGCGAAATTATTTAATCAAGACCCTTCGGGAGGAATTTTATTTCAGTTATATCGTGCTTTGTGTTTACTTGGATAAATGATCCAAGTAATATCAATATTATCTGATTCATACTTATTTTGTTTCATCATACGAGACATTATTTCGAATGTTACGTTAAATTCGAAAAAAGTCAAAAGTCAGCCAAAATAATCAATCGTAATTATAATCTTATTCAGATAGATTTACTGAATATTCAGTAAAATTTACTGGATTTGCAGGTAGATTTTATGAATGTCAGATAACACACTAAATACAGCCTATTCAACAATTTTGAAGAAATATAATCTTCATTAGTTATATCATTTTTAAACGGTATAAGTATTAGACAAAAAAAAATTATTCATGGTCAGTTTTTTTATTATAGTATAAAGAAAATCAGCCATTAAAAAACTTACTTTAAATCTTTTTTTTTATAGTTCTCTATTTATTGATTGCAAACTGTTTACCATTAAATTCTTATTGTTTCATTTACCGCATTGTTTTATGTACTGTAACATGGATTTGTAGATTTCACTTAGCGACGGCGTTGTTTCGTGAAATAAATATATATATATAAAGTAACTGAATCAAAAACACATTGAAAATATAGTTAGTAAAACCACGAAAATAACAGAAACAACAAATTTTATTGTACGATTGATCGAATAATATCATGCTTTTAAACCGTGGAATTATGGGTATATATTTACCTACTACACGGATTGTGTTGCATCAGATATGCAATTTGCCAATAATATTCGATACGAATATTTCAACAAATAACTTGACGTTTGGAAACGCGAGTTGCAACAGAGAAAACTAATTCAAAACTAATGAAAAGAATGGTAATGGAAAAATCGTTGAGTAAAGTCTGGCATTGATTATTATATTGTGTCGTAATAGATACAAATTATTCCAAGCAGGATTTCTCTCTTACGACGTAATCTCATTGATTAACGCTAGATAGCATCTAGTCAATGCTTCTAATCCTCAGAATTATTAACGCTCTGTCGACATAAGGATACCATCTATAGTTCCTGGGCAGACTGGTCATTACAGATTGAGAGACATCACAAATAACGTTATTTAACGAGATGTTCATGGTTACTACTGCAAATAAACATTAAGATTATACTTATTAAGGGTACAAAGCGATTATTGTTGTCGGCTTCTAAACCAAAATGGCTGCAAATTGGAGCTTCACCATCAGTCTCAGAACCTCTGCTATTGTTTACTTTTATGTTTTAAATTAAAATATAGTGAACATAGAGAGCGAATATTGTCATAAGTATTGAAGAAATTAAGATTAATTGAAAAAATACAAATAATAAATCCAAATATATATAATATCCAAATATATAAATACAAATAATAAATAATCATATTTGACAAAATATACAAATAATAAATCTTTTTATAACATAAAAATGTTATCTCATGTTATTACGTGTCATAAAAACACTTCCTCGAAACATATTCGAAATTACTTTTCGAATCAAATTCGAAATGTTTTCGAGTCCCATTGTTAAGTTGTTTTCGGAACATTGGTCCATATTTTCTCATTTTCGTTCGGCCATTCGGATCGTGATTGGGGACATTTTCTTTTTCGAGCTCAGTAGATGCTTCATCTCCGGCGATTTCGCGATCGTTTACTCTATATCTACAAAATATTTTCATTCGCCCGGGCCAAACTAAACGATCAAAGCAATCGATTTGATACAACCTTTCGTCAAAAGATTGTTTGCCAAAAATGATTGCCATAAAAATAATTCAATGGGAAATTCTGCCGAAATGGGGACGTTGACCAAATATCTGCGATATTTAATCTTTCCTTTTTATCCGCTCGTATCCCCGCCGGAAATTATAAGTGAGAACAGCGAGGTCAAACATCTATCAAAGAACATTATTTATTCATCGTCATGCGCGAAAAGTTATCTAGTTACAATTGGAATACCGTTTCTTCGGTTGTTGTTAGCGATGTAAGACGTTCTGATATCGTAATTATTTAACCTCGGTTATGACTCTGAAATCATTGCAGTCAAATACAATATTAATAGTAACAACTGAACTGCTAAATTAAAGGTACTTTTCAATTTAACCAAATTATATTTTCCGTGTAAAATAACCAAAACCAAGAAAATTTTATGTTAATTAAATAATCTGACTGACCAAAGAAAATAATGATTTATGTGAATAAACAATTTTCTGGAAGCAATTAAGATATAAACAGTTTTGTTTAATTGTACTTTGTGAATTAATTACATGGTGAAGTCAATCAATTTGGTTCGCTGTAATCCTTTTCTCGGTCTACATTGACAAAGTAATTTGGTCAAGTGTGCTATAATTTCTCCAAGAGGCGCCGTTCCAATCGATGATATTGATTTGAAGAAATATGTCTCAATAAACACGGTGTAATCGCATTCGGGGAGACGAAAATTATTTTCCGAAATTTTTCGTAGCATTATTTGATGCGAACGGGCATTAAGCGTCTTTGGATCGAAGCCAAATACCTGACCGTGGGCCGAATCAAATAAGGAGTAAAAACTTGGGAGTAGAAAATCCATTTCGTTTTCTTTTCTACCGCGCGGTTGGTATTCGTGATCTTCCACCTCGACTCGTCTCAAAATAAATTACAATTTCTTTATAAGACTCTCTTTTATTCCTTTATAATTGCGATAACAGTTTTTTTTTTTTTTGCATACCGTAAGTTTATACAACATTCTTGTTTGCATAATTGTGCAAAATTGTACGACGGTTTTATCTTTCAAAACCAAAAGTCGAATATTATTTATATTCGTGTTCATTTCGTTTTTTGACTCTGTCGCTGAAACTTTTCGTTTCGACAAAACTTCATTTGAGTAATTCACGGAGACGGCCGGATGAAAGTGATTATGTTTGATAAGTTTTGATATTGAATCGAAAATGATCTCTATAACGAGTCCTGCATGAATAAATACGAAACACAAAAGCGAAAAGGGGCTACGGAGATGGATTATTTTCACAGACTGTGTGCTTTGGATCGCCACGTCTGGTACATCGCTCTACTGTTGGTGTGCAAGGCTTATGTTGTTTCTGAACAAAGCGACGGTGAAAAACAATGCATTACGTAATATAAGAAGTCATGGAGCTTTACATTGTGATTTCATACTTTTGTCATACCTTCCATTTTTCAAAGCGCTACAT